>AWOL01S0019462.1:68443-133826 GCA_000715115.1 Nicotiana otophora | reverse complement strand
CCGCTCTCACGTCTCTCTTTCTCTAGCCCTAGAGACGCCCCGTCTCTCACCTCTCTCTTTCTCTAGCCCTAGCCGCCCTAAAATCTTTCCCCCACGCCACCGCCGGAAATCGCCCTACGGCGGTGGTGGAACTCCAAACCTACTCAAACTTACACCACACACTCCCCACACCCTCTTAAACCTTATCCTACCAATAGATTTTCCAAAAAACCCACCAAATTTAGTAAATCTTAGATCTAAATTCCCAGAAACCCTACCTAGTCCGTCTAAAAATCCTCAAGCCAAGAACCCCTTTCACAGGTCTCAGATCTCAGATAGGGGTCTTAGCATGAGGATTTTTTTTCCGACTAGATCTTTTTTTTAAAAACCCTAAAATCCACCTAGCAGCCAAAAAATCCTCTTGCCAAGATCTCCCATCAAGGATCTCAGATCCCAAACGAGAGTTTTGGCATGTGAGTTTTTTCACGGTTAGATCTACTTTTATTTTTACAAGTTTTGGCTATTTTCTGTCATTTTTTTTGCTTTTGTTAATTATTTTTTCTGTTATATTATATTTTGCATTTATTTTTTATTAATTATTATGGTCAGCTATGTTCCGTTAAGTTTAACTAATTAAACCGGACTTAATTAAAAAATATACAAAATCAAGGTTTAAATATATTTTATTAATTTTTACATCATCTGTTATTTCATTTGCATTAATTAATTAAAACAGATTAATCAGTGTTAAGTTTATTTATTTTTATTTTTTTTGCTTAATGTTGCGTTTTATTTCCTGTTATTTATTTTTAAATTAATTGGGCCTGGCTATATAGGCATGCCCATAACTTTGTTATTTTATTATTATTGTGCCTGACTAAATAGACAGGCCCATAGCTTTGTAAAAGTTTAAGAGCCCAAGCTCTTCAGGCCAAGAGTCACTCGACTCAGGCACATAACCAATCTGGTTTCGAGGTAATTCCAAGACCCTTAAGGGTCGATTTTGAAAACCTAATTCTAAAATTAATTCAGAAAGTACTAGACCTTTCTGGAATAGGGGAAACTGTCCCCATGCTGAGTAGGAAAATAGGGATAAGATCCAAAAATATCCAGAATCTGAACACTTGTCTATTTTCTGAGATAAGAAAGGTACTAAAAATTGGACAGCTGTCCATATCTGTTAAAAAGATGCCATTTTTCCTAATTTATAGGGAATTCCGACAGATTCTTTGTACCTTAATTCTTATCCCTTTTCAGCTCCCCACTCTATAAATACATTCTTCCTTTTTCATTAAAAAGAAGAGATTTTGAGTGACATTATACACACATAAATCTCTGTACTGCCTGAAAGAAATTTTCCTTTCATCCTTAAGAAAAAAACCTTTTTTTTTTTTTTTCTGAGAATCAGTCTTGATCTTTCAGAATAAAAAATATCTTCCTATTTTTGAAATCTGGTTTCATTGCTACTGCTTTGCTTCAAAGTTTATTCAGAGACTTATTTTCTTACTATTTTCATTTCTCTTGCTGTTGTCAAGGTGCCTCCTTAACAATGTAAATTTCCATTCTTTTTGCTATGAAGTTTTATTTACTGTTTATAAAGTGTGTGGTTGGTTTGAATATGACTGGTTTAAAATGTCAGCAAATTATGAAATAAGTTTACAGCTTTGTATTCATGAGATCTGTATGCCTTAGTGAGAATAACGAAAAAACAGTCCAAAAAATTTGTTTAAGTAATAACAAGCAGATTTTTATCACTGTTCAATTAGTCAAAACAAGAAATGTAACAATTTCGTTTTTTACATCTTCTTATGCTATAGATCCGCTTAATATTTTAGCCATTTACTACTCTGTTTTTTTTAATGATTAAATATAATAACTCAAATTTGTATGAAACTGGGCCGTTCACAAGATAATTAATGCAGCAAGCTTTGATACAATTTCAGGCCCATACCAATTGGATCCCTGAAACGGTAACAAACACTTTGATTAAATATAATCACTTTAAGATTTTCAAATATAAATGAGTTTTAAACTTAGCATTTTAAATGAAAAACTTAGGCAAATCAGTAGGAAATTTAGCCAAGTTTAACTAGATTTCGATTTGTTTTATTCAAAGATCCTTTTACTTCTGCTTTAAAGTATAAACAAAATATAGGTAAATTTTACATATGTCATTACCAGTGTTAGATTCAAACTCATTCAAATATATATGCATTGGGCAAGAGTCATTCAGACTTATTACTAGGCCCAAACCTCCGAATCAAATGTGTTTAACTAATTAGATGCTTAATTGGGTCAGAGTCCAATTGGACTCAAACATGCCCAAATTCTTTTCCAATTAATTCAGTAGTATGGTCCAAACAACGGAAAATATACTCATGGGCCAGAGTCTATATGGACTCATGTCCTTATCAGTCCTCAAACTTCTAAAAAATCTGGGCCTGATAGGCAGTTTGTAGATAAGCTGCCCTATTAGATACAAACAAATATGTAACATTAGTGTTGAACCTTTACACCTAGATATACGACATAGTATTAGAAACGTAGGCATGACTTTAGGTACTCATAATTAAATTAATTATTACAATTATGTACACGCATGCGTGACATCGTTGTGATACCAAAATAAACCAAGGTACATGTTCGCGTGACCATGGTCAAACACTCTTAGTAAATAAAACGCCTTAATCAAATACTCGTAGAAATGATTTTAGGCATGGATTTTAAACTACTATCATGGTTGCATACATATTCGCGTGACGTGATCTAGATTTTCAAATAAATTCAAGGTACGCGTTCGCGCGACTTTTACTATTTTTCTTAAATAAACCAAATATCGAGTGTTGTATACACATACACGTGACATGAGTTTTGACACACCAAACTAAACGGGTATACGTACGTGTAACTCGCATTAAGGTAATCCTTTAGATAAATCAAGTAATTAAAAGAGGCAAAGGATAAATACTCATAGGTCCTAAAATGAGTAATTAGATCAAATTAGCCAAGTATGAATCATTAAGATACCGTGCTAGAACCACGAAATTCGGGAGTACCTAACACCTTCTCCCGGGTTAATAGAATTTCTTACCCGATCTTCTGGTTCGCAGACTTTTAATGGAGTCAAATTTCCTCGATTTGAGATTTTAAAAATAAATGGTGACTCGAAACACCGTAAATAAATAATTCCGAGTGGCGACTCTGAAATTAATTAAATAATTCAAATTCAAATAATGTCACTTAAATTGGAAAAACTCTCTTATACCCTTCTCGGAAAAAAGGAGGTATGACAAGTGGAAGCTAATGTATTGTGAGAAATGTCAAACTATTGGGAATAAATGTGCCAATCAACAAGGACCTAGAATACAGCAAAAGGAGCAACCTAGAAGAAGAAGATAACCAAGAAATATTACTTATGAATGATGAAGTAAAGGAAATGTGGCAATAACAACAGAACATGTGGCAATAGCAGCAGAACTTCCAGGAGATCAAAGTGGGACTTCCACAGTAGCTCATCAAAGTCAGAGTATCCCTCAAGTTGAGACCCCAAAGATCTCCCACCTAAAAGAAGCTAGAGTATCAGAGAAACCTGAAATGCAGAAAGATAAAGATAAGGAGGTGAGTAGTCCAACTTTGAACTTGATTAACTTTCCAAGACTATCACCCTCCACAAGCAAGACTGACATGGTGGATTCAAGAAGGGGTCGTGGTGTAAGCCAGTCCTTGCCTCATGACAGAGGAGGGGACAAATATCATACACAATGACTTGGTTATTCTGGAATATCAGGGGTATGAATAAGAGATATAAGCAGAAGGAACTGAGGAACTATTTGAAAGCCAATAATATAAAGCTAGCTGGTATTGTTGAAACTAGAGTAATGAGCATAATGCAAGTAGAATAAGTAATTATATTGCCCCTGGCTGGGATGTGATACATATAGTGATGCTATAAATGGAAGGATATGGATTCTGTGGGATTCTAGATGCTATATAGTTACTCTGATAAGGACAGAAGCACAAATACTTCACTGTCTAGTTAAAGGAATTACTCAGAATATTGACTGTTATCTGACAGTTGTATATGGATTTAATACTGTTGATCAAAGGAAACTTTTATGGGCTAACCTGAAAGAGTTTGCTCAGGGAATCACTAAACCATGGTTGATTGATGGTGATTTTAACTAAATATTGCACACACAAGATAGACTCTATGGATGTGCAGTTAACGGTGCTGAGATTAGGGATTATGCCAATTGTATACAAATACTGGGCTAACTTAGTTAACATGGGAAGGTGAATACTACACATGGTCTAATAGGCAACCTGGTTCAGATAGGATATGGAATAGAATAGATAGAATGTTTGGGAACTATGAATGGATGATGACATGGGGGCATATCAATACTGTTTATGGTATGCCTTTCATCTCTGATCACTCTACCATGACTTTAAAGCTAGCTCTACAACAGAGAAGTGGGAAATCACCTTTTAAGTTTTTCAATGTGTGGGCAGAGAATAAAGAATTCCCGAACATTGTGCAACAACACTGGAAGAAAACATTGAGCTACCGAAAATGAACAACATCTGGCTCAAATTGAAAGCTCTTAGAACCCTACTTAGAAAGCTGAATATTCAAGAGTTCAAGTATATCAAGCAGAAGATTGAAAGAGCCAGAGCAGACCTTATTAATGTACATGAAAGAATCTGTACACAATGCACATATGATCTTCTAATAGATGAGAGGAGCCTTATGCAAAACTTGGAGAAATAGGATCTACTGGAGGAAGATGCTTTAAAGCAAAAGGCCAGAGCAAAATGGATCAAACTAGGTGATTCTAACTCCAAGTATTTCATAGCAGTGATCAAGGAAAGACAACATATAAATCAAATAGTTGAACTGACTTCTCTGACAGGAGATAAACTCAATGATCCTGCAGGCATCAAAGAAGAAATTATAAGCTTTTACAAGGGATTAATGGGAACAACTGCTCATAGACTACCAACAATTGAAAGAAGATGATGGAAAAAGGTCCCACTCTATCACAACAATAGAGAATCTTATTGTGTAGGGATGTCACTGAGTAAGAAATCTCTCAGGGTTTATGCTCTATTGGTGATGACAAAGCCCCTGGTGTTGATGGATTTAATGCATATATTTTTAAAAAAACATAGAGTATCATCAAGAATGAAGTCACTGAAGTTGTTACAGATTTCTTTGCCACAGGGAGCATATACAAAGCTATCAACTGTACAACCATCACTTTAGTGCCGAAGACCTCCAAGCCTAAGACAATAAAAGAGTTTAGGCCAATTGCATGTTGCACAGTCCTCTGTAAGCTCATCTCCAAGATTCTAGCTTCAAGACTCCAGGCTATTATCTCCATTGTTATAAGTGGATCATAGGCTGTATTTATCCCAGGAACAAAGATTGCAGACAATGTCATCCTTGCACATGAATTGGTCAAAGCATATTCTAGGAACATACCTCTCCCAGATACATGATTAAGATTGATCTTCAGAAGGCTTATGACTCTGTTAAGTGGCCTTTTTTAAAGCAAGTTATGGGGGAGGTGGGATTCCCTCTGTTATTCACTTCTTGGGTTATGGAATGCATACAGACTGTGAATTACTCTATTGTAATTAATGGTGAACAATCAAGACCTTTCAATGTTGCCAAGGGACTTAGACAGGGTGATCCAATGTCACCCTTCCTATTTGCAATGGTAATAAAGTATTTGAGCAGATGTTTACAAGATCTCAGGACAAACAAGGAGTTCAAATATCATCCTAGATGCTCTAAATTAGGAATAACACACCTGTGTTTTGCTGATGAGTTATTGCTCTTTGCTAGAGGTGATGCAGTATCACTGAAGGCAATCTATCAGAAATTTACACAGTTCACTACAGTATCTGATGTTGATACCCAATTTTGTCCTACTTTTCTTCTGAGTAATTTTGTTGTGCTTCCTAGCCATTAATAATCTAATAGTATATTATTAGCTATTTTATAATCTTTTATTATCAGTATTATTGTGATTATTATGATTAAATTATTGTTATTATTAGTAATAATATTTGTTTTGTCATTATTAGTATTAGTATTGTTATTATCACTTTCATTATTATTATTATTATTATTATTATTATTATTATTATTATTATTGCTATTATTATTATTATTATTATTATTATTATTATTATTATCATTTTTAGTCTATATGTCTATGATATATATTATTATTATTATATAAAGGAAGCACAATGAAATATTAAGAAGAAGGGAGTGTCTCTTAATCTGGAGAGGGCCAAGTTAGCTTGGACTTCCAGCAGCCCAAAACACTTGATAATGGCCCATCCCAAATAAGGTTTTCTTATGCAAAATAGTAAAAATTGCATGGGCCCCCCTATTTGGTCTTCTCTTTTTAACTTATATCCGTTTTGTTTTTCCGTTTGTATCCGTACCTATTTATTTTTGTTAAAAGCGTTTTAAAAAGATGATTTTGCCCTTCTTTAATAAAAGACTATTGACAAACTGCAGGACAAAAACTTAAGTATGTTTAGGCTGAAGTTTTAGCAAATAAACTAAAAAACTTCAGCTTGTTTAGACTGAAATTTTGGATAAAACTCAGGACAAAACTGTAGACTGCGTTACAACTTCAACATGTTTTGGTATAAAGTTTTAGCAAATAAACTAAATAACTTCAGCATGCATTAGCAAAAACTCTTTAGAAAATTACATACTGCAAGACAAAAACTTAAGCATGTTTAGTCTAAAGTTTTAGCAAATGAACTAAAAAACTTCAGCTTGTTTAGTCTGAAGTTTTAGCAAACGAACTAAATAACTTCAGCATATTTTGTCTGAAATTTTAGCAAATGAACTAAATAATTTCAGCATGCATTAGCAAAAACTCATTAGAAAATTACATACTACAAGACAAAAACTTAAGCATGTTTAGTCTGAAGTTTTAGCAAAGGAACTAAATAACTTAAGCATGTTTAATCTGAAGTTTTAGCAAATGAACTAAATAACTTCAGTTTGTTTAGACTGAAGTTTCAGATAAAATTCATGATAAAACTGTAGACTGCAGGATAAATAATTTTAGCATGCATTAGCTTCAATGTGAAATAACTTTATGCTATATTAGCGTGAAGTTTTAGCTTCAACATGAAACAACTTCATGTTACATTAGCATGAAGTTTTAGCTTCTAGGTAAAACAACTTCATGCAAGTGTGATTCTGAAGATGAATCTGGAAAAGTTTCTAATTATTTTATAAAGTTGCTGAGAGGAGAGGAGGAGATCGTTTTATATCTTTTGTCAAGGGTGTAATTGTCATATTATTATATTTTTTTTGTGAGATGACTACCAAATCAATAATTTTAAAAAATAGGGTACAGGTTAAAAGGTGGCACAAATATATGGTACGACTATAAATCCACAAATATAGGGTACGACTATAAATCACCCTGCAAAATAGCCTACACCCTTTAGTAGCCTCAACAGAAGTCCAATTTGTCAATGGATCAAAAGTAGCCCATTAGATCAATTAACTTTCCAAATGCTAACATATACTCAACAACCACCTTTCCTTTTCTCCTCCCATTTTTTACAAAATTCCAACTTTTCTTTATCTCAGACAGAATTGCCGCACCATTTTTGTGTATGTACTATCTCCCTCGTTCTTTAGCATCAATTTCTTGAACGAAGTTCGTCCGTTTAGGATTCCTTTGATCACGAGTTTAGTCCTTCACGTGGTTAAACTGTTCTCTGCTTCCTCTTTTCATGTAAATTCTTACTTTGCAGAATCATCATTATAAAGGTGAATTTTTCCTTCATCTATTTGAAATTAAAAAAAACTGAATCTTTCAAACGGCTATTTCGACCGAAAACCAAAATTTAAAACTTCAAATCCCGCTCAAAAACCCTAGCCCTAACTTCTTCTTCCACCTATAAATACTTTGTTAAATCTAAGCCCAAACCAAGCTTGGGGAAACCCCTCAAAAAATCAGTTCATACCACACTATATTTCTGATATTATTAGGCTTTTCAATCTGTAGAAAATCTCTCAGTTTTAGCCTCCATTTTTATACTTTCAATAACTAAGGAGTGGTAGATCTGAAACGACCTCGCAGGCCCCATTCACTGCCCCGTGGAAGGTAATATTTCAGCCCTATTCCTAATCTTCTTTATGTTTATTTAGAAAATGTCACGACCCAAACTCCCTCCGTATAACGTCGTGACGGCACCATCTACGACTAGGTAAGCCTAGCAAATTACGGAAATAACAAAAAAAAAACCAAAATAAAACTTATCAACTAACTGCAATAGATACTTAATAACCAATAACAATGCCGTTTGGCATGTACAATAACCAAAACGCTAGACATACACAACTTTTCTCAAAACCCGGAACATCATAAGTCACAAGCTACAGGAGGAGAACTAGTATCTCTAAAGAAGTACGGAATATAAATGACATATGAGAGAATAAAGGGGGACTCTGAGGTCTGCGGACGCGGCAGATGTAACTTGAAGTCTACGAGAAATATCAAGCACTCTCAGCTAGTAGCGGGGCTGAAAAGAAGCACCTGGATTTGCACACAAAACATGTTCAGAAGAGTAGCATGAGTACACCACAACGGTACCCAGTAAGTGCCAAGCCTAACCTCGGTAGAGTAGTGACGAGGTCAGGTCAGGCCCACTGGTATATAATAAATAAAGGAGGAAAATATAACACTATAATAAGAGATTGGAATTTAACAAAAAGAAAACACAACAATATAACAATGCAACACACATGGATAGACATCAGGGGATCTCCCGAGATACCATCTCGTAGTCCCAAAATAAATATGCAGGGAGAACTCCCGAGGTACCGTCTCGTAGTCTCAAAAGTAAATATATAGGGAGAAATCCCGAGGTACCGCCTCGTAGTCTCAAAAGTAACTGTGCAAGGAGAACTCCTGAGGTACCGCCTCGTAGTCTCAAAAGTAAATGTGCATGGAGAACTCCCCAGGAACCGCCTCGTAGTCTCAAAAGTAAATATGCAGGGAGAACTCCCGAGGAACCGCCTCGTAGTCTCAAAAGTAAACACACAACTCAACCGATAAGTACCATAGTTAACATCAAGAATTCTGCAGTTAAGACTGATAAAGAATAAGGAAAAGCAGGAAATCAACTAGGCATGCTTCATAGAGTTCAAATAAGCAGTTAAAGCACGTAGACATGCGATATTAGACTAAACAGGATAACTACACATATTGGAATAGCTCAATTTTAGAATAAAAATAGACTAATACTCATTTAAACGGTATAACTCAAATTAAAGGAAAACAGGTTGTTACTCAGTAAAAATAAATCGGGTTTCTCAACAAATAGCCCGTGTACGTACTCGTCACCTCACGTACACGGCGCTCACATATCACAACAGTACCAAGTCCTAAGAAGATTTCCCCCACACAAGGTTAGGCAAGCCACTTACCTCGAACCAAGCTCAATCAATCGGTAACAATGCCTTTTCCACGAATATCCAACTCCGAATGGCCCAAATCTAGAAAAACATAATTAGATATCATAAATATAATTATAATAGACTAATCTAATTAATGAAATCAAGACTTAAACAACAATTTCGAAAATCATCCCAAAAGGTCGACTCGGGCCCACGTCTCAGAATCGGGTAAAAGTCACAAAATATGAACACCCATTCACTCATGAGTTCACTCGTACCAAAATTATCCAAATTCAATGTCAAAATCTCAATCAAAATCCAAAATCTTAGTTGAAGAACTTCTTCCCATTTTTCCCAAAATTTCAACCCAAATCCGAAATTAAATGATGAAATCAATCATAGATTAGTGTAATATAACCATAAATGAGTTAAGAATCGTTACCCAAAAGTTTTCTCTGAAAACCCCTCAAATAATCGCCCAATCCAAACTCTCAAAGTCCCAAAATCGAAATGGGAAATCAACCCTCGAAATCCTATTTTCTGCCCAGCAAACTCGCTTCTGCGAGCCTTCACCCGCACCTGCGAAAAACTCATCGGAGGTGCGAAAACTGCTTATATGTCTGGGACCGCATCTGCGAGCTTTGGGCCGCACCTGCGAGCCCGTTCCTGAGGCTTGACTTCCATACCTGCGCTCACAGACCTTCTTGACCAACAACGCACCTGCACCCTTCACTCCGGACGTGCGATCCCGGACCTGCGGTTTCCCCACAGTAGGTGCGAAAATACCAGAAACCAGAGGCTTCAGCCATTTGCCTAAGTCCAAATTTAATCCGTTAAGTATTCGAAACACACCCGAGCCCCCCGGGACCTCAAACAAACATACCAACAAGTTCTAAAATACCATACAAACTTAGTTGAGCCCTCAAATCACATCAAACAACTCTAAAAATACGAATCACCTTCCAATTCAAATTTAATGAACTTGGAACTTTAAATTTCTACAACCGATGCCGAAACCTATCAAATCATATCCGAATGATATCAAATTTTGCACACAAGTCATAATTGACATTATGGACCTACTCCAACTTCCGAACGCGGAATCCGACCCCGATATCAAAAGGTCCACTACCGGTCAAAATCTCCAAATATTTGACTTTCGCCATTTCAAGCCTAAAACAGTTACAGACCTCAAATTCACAGTCCGGACACGCTCCTAAGTCCAAAATCACCCAACGGAGTTAACGTAACCAACAGAACTTTATTCCGGAGTTGTCTTCACATAGTTCCGACTACGGTCAAAATTCTAAGGCTTAAGCTTCCTTTTAGAGACTAAGTGTCCCAATTCACTCCGAAACCACAACAAAAACTTTCCGGCAAGTCACATAAGCAGAAATAGATACGAGAAAAGTAGTAAATAGGGGATCGGGGCTATAACTCTCAAAACGACCGGCCGAGTCGTTACAATCATGTCATATGTCTGTTCATCTTATCCGGGAAACTAAAAATAAAATCTGCTACATTTGAGTATTTTCAGGTGAAGAAAAGCCATTTATTAGCCCTCATCTTCTTTGTGTATGAATCTGTCTTTGAGTAATATAACAATTATTATGTAAAACTTATAGTTTAGTAGACCATATATAGAGTTATTATTAGTAAAAATAGGTGTCCTAATTCACCTTTAATATAATTAGGTGACGACTCCTTAGTAAGTAATAAATATTTAAAAATCATTAATACATTGTACTCTATTTGACCCGTGTTAAAATGGGGTATAACATCTGGATTGTAAGCAAATCAGACCAAAAATGCAGTATATTTTGGGGGATTCACAATAACAGAACAACAAAAGATTCTACTTCGATTAGGCTTCAGTGGTGGTGATCTTCCTTTCAAATATGTTGGAGTTCTCTTGTCTATAAAGAAGATGAGTATCATGAAGTGGCAGCCCATAATAGATAAAATGACAACAAGAATTTCATCATGGACTGCACACAAACTCTCTTATTCTGGAAGGATTCAACTAGTTCAAAGTGTACTCTTTGGGATACAAGCTTTATGGCACAATTGTTTATCATTTCTACTAAGGTGATTAAAACAGTTGAAAGCATATGTCGATCCTATGTTTTGGCAGGAGCTAATGTGATCACAAGAAAGACTCTCTTAGCTTGGGATAAGGTCTGTCTACCTAAAGCAGGGGGGAAGACTAAGTTTCACTAATATGAATCTTTGGAACAAGGTAGCCATAGCCAAGACATGTTGGGACCTAGCTCAAAAACAAGATAAACTGTGGATCAGGTGGATTCATACATATTATATCAAAGGCCAACAGTTTGCTAGTGCACCAACACCCTAACAAGCATGCTGGATGGTGAGGAAAATATTTAAAGCTAGAGGAAACATTGAGAATATGCAGTGGGAACAAAATGCAAAGAAGAGTCTGATAAGGCAGATTTACTTGTGAAAAAGAAGAAGATGAAGAAGATTACTCGCTGCAGCTCGGAAGGCAACGAAATCCACTTTGATATTGCGTTCGAAGTGCTTACTCGGACAATAATGCAACTGAGAAAAAGTATCAAGAATGCAACAATTTTCAAACTAGTAGTATTGATACTGAGTTGAAAAATCAAGAACCTATACATATGATTGTTGATTTGTATTGTGAGGACATACAAAATAATTTAAAATAAAGAAGAGGATTCACAGCAAGAAGTGCCAGCCTCTTCTATAGCAAAGCAAAATTTTGGAAAGGCTAGCAAAGGAATATCCCAAGAAGAAGAAGAATTGGATGATGATGGCTGGCCACCAAATGGAAGAGGCAGAAGCAGACAAAGGAAGAATGGAAGAAAGAACAACGAAAGAAACCCCACCTCCTCACAGAGGGAAGGTAGAAAAATGGACAATTAAACCCCAAATTATCCATGATTAGCGCGATATTTTGAAATATTAGAGGAGTGAGATCCAAAATGAAAATTCATAGATTAAAAAATTGATCAACATCAACAAATGTGAATATCTGGCTATCTTTGAACCTTACATTGATAGCAACAAAATTGAAGGCTACAAGAAGTTCTTGGGATTCCAGCATTGTATGGCCAATGACAATGGCCAAATATAGTATTTTTGGAATTGTTAAGATGTGGTAGTTACAAATGAGGAGCAATATATTACTGTAAGCATAAATAACTATAACGTAGATGAAGATATTCATGTTACAGTAGTTTATGAAAAGTGTTTTACCGCAGAGAGAAAAGATTTATGGGAAAGCATTGAAAATATTAGCAGCACAATCTGTGGTCCATAGTGCGTTGGAGGAGATTTTAATGTTATTATGGATTTGGGTGAGAAGTTGGGAGGTAGACCACATAGAGCTCAGAGAAGTTTTGATTTCATCACTACTATGGACACATGTGGTGATCTTGTGGACATAGGCTATGTTAGTACTCGATACACTTGGTGCAACAATAGAAGACCAAGTAAGAGAATTTGGAAAACACTCGACAGAATCTGGGTGAATGACAAATAGACAGAAAAATTTCAACACAATTATGTCAGACACTTAGTGAGAACTGGTTCAGATCATAGACCATTTCTCATGAAATGTCATAATGAGCAACAAAATATCATCAGGTATTTTAGGTTTCTTAATTTATGGGTACAACAACCAGATTTCCTGGATGTTGTGAAGAACTCTTGGAATGATCAAATCACTAGGAATGCTATATGGAGACTTAAAAGTAAACTTCAGACATTGAGCAGGAAGTAAAGTCACTGGTCGAGGGAGAGCATATGGGATATTTATGAGTAAATCAATACATGGAAAGGGAAAGTGCAACAACTTGACGAAGTGGACCTTTACCTCAATATAGAGGACAACAGAGAAGAGCTTAACAAAGCCCATGTAGAATATATCAAATAGTTAGGAATTCAGGAGGATATCATGAGACAAAAGTCCCAGATTAAATGGTTCCAAGAAGGAGACTATAATAGCAGCTATTTTCACAGTGTTCTTAGAGATAAAAGAAGATGATTACATCTTCACAAGATCAAAAATCATAGAAACAGATGGATACATGGGGATGTTAAGATTGCAAAAGCAGTTGTGCGACACTATGAGAAACGTTTTAACTTAGAGGCCCTAATTTTGATACCTCTCCGCTTGGCTGTATCCCGAGATGTATCTCTGTAGAAGACAATGAGCACCTTGTAGCCATTCCTGATGTCAATGAAGTTAAGAAAGCAGTTTTCAATCTCAATGCCAATAGTGCTGCGGGTCTGAATGGCTTTAATAAGATATTCTATCAAACTTGCTGGGAGATTATCAAGGATGATATTTCGACATTCGTAATTGAATTTTTCAGTGGAAAATTCTTAACCAAAATTTTTTGACTCATGCCCGGTTCTTATTCCAAAAGTGGAGTCTACCACTAAGATCATCTCTAAGATTATAGTTGTGAGGGTTAGTACTTTGCTACCCAAAATGATCTCAAACAATCAAAGCGGCTTTGTTAAGGGTAGACTCATTACAGAAAATATCATGCTTGCGCAAGAAATTATTCAAAGTGTTAGCAAGGAAAACAGAGGGGGCAACATTGTTATTAAATTAGACATGGCCAAGGCATATGATAGATTGTCTTGGACTTTTCTTACCTCAGTCCTGAGAAAAATTGATTTTGCAGAATATTGGATTGATATTATTTGGAGGTTGATTTCAGATGTGTGGTACTCGAGTGTGATTAATGGATCCAGAAAAGGTTTTTTCACTTCTTCTCAAGGGATTAAGTAAGGGGATCATCTGTCACCGTCCCTCTTCATCACTGCTATAGAAGTGTTGTCCATATCACTTAATCAACTTTAACATAATTCTGATTTCACTCCTTTCTATATGAATCACAGAGGCCCTCAAATTAATCATCTGGCATATGCAGACGATATAGTGATTTTAGTGGTGGAAACAACAAATCAGTCAGGTTGATCATGAAATGAATTAGCAATTATGAGAAGTTTTCTGGTCAAAAGTCAACAAAGATAAGAGCTATTTCCTCATTGATCCTAAAGCGAGAGCTCATAGAATTAACAGAATGAGGGAGGCTACATGCTTCATGGATAAGTCTTTTCCCTTAAATTATCTTGGGTGTTCTCTATATGTGGGGAGAACAATAATTGTTTACTCTGATGTGATGGTGACTAAAATCGTCAAGAGAGTCAACGGGTGGCAAAGTAAAATGTTAACTTGTGGTGGTAGAATGGTTCTCATCAAAAGCATCCTTCAATCTCTGCCTATTTATACATTGTCTGCCATGAGTCTACCCAGAGGTACTCTTAACCTAATTGAAATATATTTTGCAAGGTCCTTTTATCAGCTGAAGTGCCTGGAAGAACGTTTGTCTTCCCAAGGATGAAGGTGGAGTTGGCATAAGATCGATGCACGACATTAGCAACACTTTAGCCATGAAATGATGGTGGAGATTTAGAACCAACAATTCACTCTGGGCCTCATACCTAAGATATAAATATAGTATTAGGTCTCATTCGGTGAAGAAAAAATAGATCTCCGGGGACTCGCATGCCTGGAAACATTTGACGCAAATTAGAGACAAAGTAGAGAAAAATATTTGATGGTGTATCAATGAGGGTAACAGTAGTTTTTGGTGGGATAATTGATCGGAAAAGGTGCACTTGCTGATCATTTTTCCCACAAAAGACACACTAAGTCTATCTTAGTAAAGGATTTCATCAGATATGGTCAGTGGAACATAGAGAAACTTAGAGACACTCTCAATGATCAGATAACCATAGATATCTGTGTCATTGACATTAGTGATTAGAATAAAGAAGACTATTCTATCTAGGAAGCCTCAGCCGATGGTCTATATACCAACAAAAGTGCGTGGTAACTAATAAGGAGCAGAAAACAAAAAAATGAAGCTCTAGAGAACATGTTGCTCAATAGTATCCCCTTCAAAATATCCTTCCTAGTTTGGAGACTATACATTGGTAAGTTACCTTTTGATGATATTATTGCTTACTTTGGTAATCATAGTGTGTCCAGGTGTAGGTGCTGCGACAACCCAAAAGGAGACACGATGCAACATGTCTTTATTGAAGGAGATGCTGCTAAATACCTCTGGAATTATTTTGGGGCTCCGCTAGGCATTAAACATGAAAACTGGCCCATGAGAAGAATCTTCAAGAACTGGTAGGAAGTGAAAACGAGGAATAAACTTCATAACTTCATCATACATGCATTACCTTTGGTCATAAGTTAGGTCATATGGAGTAGTTTGTGTTCATGTATATATGAGGATCAAAGGAATTTCTACATTAGGAAAATGAAACAACAGATCAGCTGGAACATTTAATCAGCTATTACAATGGCTTTCCCAAGATGTAAAGTGACATGGCCATGGTCTATATTCTGTGAAAAGGTGGAACTTTGGAGACCCACAGCTATTATAAGTCAAGTCACATGGCAAAAACCACCAGCAAGCAAGATTAAAGTGAACACAGATGGAAGTTTTATTATGGGAACAGGAAGGGCAGGAATAGGAAGCTTTGTCAGGGACGAACAAGGAGATCTTTTGATGGCTTTTTCTATACCAGTTCAAAGTAATAGTAATAACATGACTGATTCTTTGGCTACAAAAAGGGAGTACAATGGTGTACTTAGGAAGGCCATAATGACTTCTATCTGAAGATTGACTCACAGATAGTAGCCAACATGCTCACAATGATAGACACAAACAATCTCAGACTGAAGAAGATCATTGGAGACACTTCTCGGAGCATTAATCAAAGCCATATTCATGTTACCCACTGCTACAGAGAATCCAACCTAGTGGCCGACATGCTAGCCAAGAATGCAGGCTCTAGTGGAAACCGTGGGTTTTTCTATATATTCCAACAGCTTCCAAGAAATGTAAAGGGCCCTTTTCTACTAGACAAGTAGCAACTACCTAGTTTTAGAATTAGGTATGAAAAATTCAATTTCTTTGTAAGTTAATTTTCTTGTACTCTGACATGAGAGGAAAGGTGTATAATGTTTTTGTTGTAATCCTCTCATGTTCGTTCGAAGACTGACTTTGGTCAGTCCTTTTCTTTTTTCTAGAGGTCAGGTCCATGGCCCCCTCCAACACCTCAGGAGGTAAAAACCTGGGTGATTGGATTAATTATAAAAAAAAAAAAAAAAAGTGATTACTCGGCTACCTCTCAAGGACATGGACAAATTCAAGTGCGTATCAAAATCTTGCTCTTCAATGATCTGTCACCCTGAATTCACGAAAGCTCATAAGCCTTGCGGCGGTATATTCATCCATGTCTTGCCCGTCAAGTGTCCCTGCCCGGGCAACAACATCCCAGATCAAATGAAAGGCCTCCATTATGCGTCCACACATGACAAGAATGAAGTGTTTGCTCAACGGGTAAGTTTGCCTTATTTTGGTTATGAGGATATTACTCCAGTTATAAACGGGCTTGCTTGCCTTTACACGGGTGATCAAGTTTCACTTTTTAATATATCTACTCGTGAACTTATGAGGCTTCCCTCTTCAAATTTTTACGGTGAAGGGCGTAGTGTTTGGTATGCTCTCGGTTTTGATCCTGTGGATAATGTGTATAAATTGCTTAAAGTCAAAACGGTTGCCAATCGACTAGTCTATGAGATCCTGACTCTTGAAACAAGTTCAAGATCGACATGGAGATGGAGGGTCCTTGTTCAGGAAGGTTTGCCGATGTTTTCCTCTATCAGTGGTCAAAGTTACTTCTTGAATGGTATAATTTATTGCAAGTTTGGAGAAGAAAATCATTATCTTGTCTTTGATGTCTACAAAGAGCAGTTCGTCATTTTCAACCTACCACGCGTCGCCTCAAATATAAGAGACAAATTCAACAGCAATTTCATAGTATTCGGCCAATTTGAAGGGCGCCTAGCCCTAGCACGTGTTAAGAAGACACAATTTGAGACGGTTTTGGAAGTTTGGGCGTTAGAAGATCATCAAAACTCTATATGGAGCCAGCATACTATCGACATACTAGATGAACTAGTTACATACTTTTTTGGGATTTTCGCGTGGATGTCATATTCCTTGTCAAGATGTTGGCCCAAACTGAAAATATTACTTTTTAATTTTGGCACATAATAAACATCTTAATTAGCTTGTGACTACCATCTATACAGAAGATCAGAATCGTACTTATCCCTTCAATTTGAATCTTTGAGGTATCTCCAAAGGACACATTACCTCTTACCGTTTTATTGATCTCCACAAACTTCTCTTTGCATCCACACATATGATTGCTTGTTCCATTGTCCAAATACCACGAGCTGCAATCATCCTTGTCTTCTTCCTTGAGTGCCATCAACAACGTTGACTCATAATCTTCTTTCTTATCGTCAACAAGGTTAGCATTTTCTTCAACATTTCTATTACATTCCCAAGACTAATGGCCAAATTTGTGACAATTATAACACTTAATTTTTGATTTGTCATACATTTATCCATTATTTTCTTGGTAGTAGCTATGTCCTCTTTCTCCTCTTTGTCCACGGCCACGACCTCTGAATGTTTAGTGGATGTTACCATTACTTCTTCCTCTTCCATGACCTCTATATTTCTTTATAATTTAGTAGTGTCAAGAGACTACTATAATTTCAAAAGAAATAATACTCTTTATTTAAAATACCTCACTACAATATTACTGACACTCACTATTTATCTGACAGACTAGAATCTGTAGATTACTCTCTCTAAATTCTATTGCTTCTCTTTGTTTTGGTGTGTTTTCAAATAAGGAGAAACTACTCTCTATATAGAAAGAAATCCTTGGCCTAATAGTGGATATGATGTCATGGCAAATGTCATGAAAACTTGGTCCACAAATTGTTATAGTGGATATGATGTTGTAAGGCCCAGTTAAAATTTTTCTAATGATTTAATATTTTAAAGTACGCCAACGATATTTAGAAATAACGTGTTAGAGTATTAAAGGATACCCATGGGATAGAACCACATTATTTCAAAATGAAAAGTATATGTTTAAAGTATGTTGAAACATACTAAGGAGTTTTGTGAATGGAAAGAATTCGTGTGGAACAAGTAGGATACATTAAGTGGAAAGAATGTCTCAATTCGTACAAGATCCTACTTCAAACGTATGCTGCTACCAAACTATAATGACTTATGAGGTGATCTTTGAGTCTAGTTTCTAACGCTTCAAACCGTTCGTCATTTGGACATTCCTACAAGAAGTTATGTTCAAATACCCAAAGGCTGGTCTATAGCTCGCTATAGAGCTCACGAGGCCAGGTCTGTAGCACGCTAGACCATGCTATATCCCTCACGAGGCCAGGTTTTTAGCTCGCTACAGAGCTCGCGAGGCCAGGTCTGTAGCATGCTAGACCGTGCTATATCCCTCGCGAGGCCAGGTCTGTAGCCCGATCCGGAATTTCGGAGTATCCATTCTCCTATTTTTATAACACGACCCAATCTTGTTATATAAACATTGTGGACCATTTATTTTGGAATATCTGACATTTTAGAGTGAGAGATAGTGCCCTAGAGTGAGAAGGTATTCTTCAATAATTGTTCTTCAATTCTTGCTCAAGTTTTGGAAGATTAAGAAGGAAAACTCACTAGGTCTTCATCCTAGAAGTAAGATTCTATACCCTAACCCTCAATTTTGAATTTTGTCTAGAAATGGGTAATTAGCAAGATAAGTTTTTGGGCATGAGAGTTATTTATTTTACATGCATGTGTTATCAAAGGGTGTAGGAAGATTGTTGAGCTAACAATGATAAAGATTGAGTTGTGGGATGAGGGAATCCTCCATAAAAGGACCTTAAAACCTTAATGCACACCTAGTGTTTGATAAAATGCTCAAATGAGCTAGAACCATTATCTTCGTCCTAGTTTTGGTTCAACTTGTTATATTTCTAAAATAGATTGAAGTTGCTAAGACTTCCGGAACATTTAGAGTGTAAGGAAGCTCAAGTGAAGTATGTTGGCTAAATTCTTCTTTAAGAATTGGAATTCCCATTATCCTTGTAAGTTCCAAGATGTTGATTACAAATCGAGTATTCCGATAAGTTTTATGATAAAAATATATGTTCAATTCGTGTTTCAAATGCTCTTGTCATATTGCATTATAAATTGAGGATGTATTCCAAACTATGGATTGTGTATCCACATGTTATAATTTCAAGTCATGATTTATGTGAAAGTTATTATGTCAAGTTGTGTAGAGATTGTGATTGTGATACACCTCCACCCGTATATATTGGGGTGAGGCGGAATGACTGCTTTGTGTAGGGATTATGGTATTGTGGGACTGCACCTCCACCCGCATACATTGGGGTGAGGCGGCATAGCCGCTTTGTGTTGGTATTGGTATCGTTGATGAATTTCCACCCGCATACATTGAGGTAGCCGCTTTGTGTTAGTATTGGTATCGTTGATGCATTTTCACCCTCATACATTGGGGTGAGTCGGCATAGCCTCTTTATATAGGTTCTTGGTACTGTGGTTATATATCCACCTGCATACATCGGGGTGAGGCGACAGGGCCGCTTGAGTAGAGTTGTGGTATTGTACTTACACCTCCACCTGCATACATCGGGTGAGGCGGCGGGGCCGCTTTGTGTGAAGATGGTTACATAGGATCTCATCTTAAATCCTCTAAATGTTATTGATAGCTCTTGATAAGCTTACTCAGGTTTCAACGGTTATCTATATTATTCTATTGCCGCCCTGATTTATCATATTTATATTGTGTTTATAAATTCTTAAATTGGTGTTTGGTTTTCATACTAGTACTATTCGACGGTACTAACGTCCCTTTTGTCGGGGGCGCTGCATCTTTAAATGGATGCAGGTGGTTCAACAACAGGAGGTATTGATCTGTGATAGCAGTACACATTCTTCCCAGCTGACTTGATGAGCCCCACTTCATTCCGGGGTCATGTATCATTTGTTCTTTGTGTATTTTGTTGGAGGTATAGCCGGGGCCTTGTTGCCGACATTATCATTGTACTATTCGTTATCTCTAGAGTCTCCGTAGATATAGTGTGGGTTGTGTATTGGTGCTGAGAAAGACAAACTATGTTATGTTGTGGTTGTATTACTTGTCCCATTTGAGATTTTAAAAATGATGAAAACTATTGGTAATAGATTGGTATTGGAGACATGATCACGTTTTTGTATAATTAATGAAAATATATATTATCTTCATTTGTGGATGAGTTTGGGTAATAACAGGCTTGCTAGGTCGGGTTCACGCGTTTGAGCGCCGGTCGTGCTCCTCGGGTTTGGGGCGTGACAAACTTGGTATCAGAGCCTAAGGTTTTAAAGTGTCCTAGGATGTCTCGGAGCTATTTCTAGTAGAGTCCTTCTTATCGGTGTGTTGTCGACCACATCTATATGTTAGAGGTTACATGGACATTTTAGGAATGTTACCCTTCTTCAATACTCCAAATCGTGCGATAGAGATTGACTATAAGATTGTCTTATAACTCGTGTGTTGAGGTTCAAGATAAGTTTAAACGCTCTTTTGATTATTCCAAGTAATGTTATCATATGGCATGACAAATGGGTAAATGCCTGAATATTAAACAGATGGCATATGTATCACGTTGAATGAATGGAATGGACGTATAAGATAAGTATATAGTACCATGAGCATACTTTAAACGAGAAGAGTGCTAGAAGTGATTACCCACCTCCAAAGAGGCATTGACGTGATAAATGAGACCTAAGCTTAACTAGTACACTTGGTTAGTGCGGGAATTGTTACATAGGCACGTGATATCTGAAAGGCATGGACTGGGGAATAATGATAAATGTGTAGGTCTCTCACGGGAGACAAGAAGTTTTGAAAGGAGAGTCAATTGAACCCACAATGAGAATGCCCTAGCACTACAAATGTTATAAAAATCTCAGGAATGTGCGAAGTTGTGTTACACTCCAAAAAGGATATTGACACGAGGGATTTGGATCCCAAGCATGTGTGGCTGAATAAGAGTATAGAACTTATGAGGTTAATACCATGGGGACTTAAATCTCCCTAATAGTCAATCATATACAAGAGGCTAGAGATGTGAAACATGTGTCCCTCAAATTGCTAAATTCAAGACTTGTGTCAAAATATGAAACATTCACCCTAAGTGGGTAGGGAAGGGCCATGGTGAGGCTACTTAAGTACAATAAAACGAGAGTAGGGCCATGTAGCTATGATGTTTGGATATTTTATTAAAGATATGTGTAGTCTAGAAAAGTGGTAAGGGATAACGTGATTTTCTGAATGGTTATGCAAATGATAAACCACTAGTATAAAAATAATGTGAAAGGTTAAGAAATGTAAATTCTTCGTGCGTAACAATATACATGACAGGGTCAACGATACAAAAACTAAGAGTAAGGTTTCCAAAAGGGTTTTATACTTGTTAGAGAGCGAGGGACAATGGAACCCAAGGAAGTACTACAGATCAAATGTGAAAGGCTTGCGAGTTCTTAGAATGAGTTAATCACGGATTTGCAATTTAGCTAAAGTTCCAAGGCTTTAAGAAAGACAGAACGAGTGGGAGAGATAAATGTGATGTTATAATAACCCAAGAGTGCATCTGGACTTGATGGAGAGTCTCTTAAGAATCTTACAAGCAAGGAAGTGTTAAGTGATACACAGATGAACGCACTTTCCCACGGATATCCCAACAAGTGTCGAGAGGCGAGCATCACGAATTCCCAACTAAGGAAAAAGACCACGTAATGTATGGAAGAGCGCATAACTATTCACTAACTAGAAAGAATGAGACGAGAAGAATTGGAAGAAAATCTATAAATTGAGATGGTCATGGTTATCGCAAAATAGTTCGTATCAGAATGGTGAACTCTCCTAGAGCATAAGTGTTAATAGAAGATATATAGGATCAACTGTAATGCAACCGGCTTGAGTGGCACTGAATATCAGCTAAAAGATTTAGAGGAAGTTCATGTTTACATATTACATTGGAAAGTGAGACTACTGGTGATGAAGTAGTGGTGTGATAAACTCAACAAACTAGGCACAATGATACTACGAGTTCATGGGAGGAAGACAAGTGTGTGGCACAATAAGGTTGTCAACTATGAATTAAGGGCAAAAAGGGAAATGTTCGAAATGGATTGAGAGAGGATGAACATTTGTTACGAACCAAACATGTTTAACATGATAGGTCTTAGACTGCAATACCAGGAAACACTATTGGTGACTACAATACGGGGAATAAGGTGGGTTACTCATCGAGAATGGAATCAGGTGGACTAAGTCCTACACTTATAAGGAAAACAAGAAGTTGTCGTTGAAGAATTTAGGAGGATCTCAAGTTTCAGAAAAGGCCTTGTTCAGGCCAATGACTTTTGTTGAAGTGAATATATATGAAGGGTATTGATATGTGTTTTGGGAAGTGCTTAGCAGTAAAGAGGGATCGTGAGAATGTTCACGAGGGAAGTAAAGTGGTTTCTTAAAATCCTATAAGACTTATAAGGAGGAAAGAGGGTGGCTAAGAAAGGTATGAGCACGATGTTACTTCACATTTGAGGCAATGCCATGCAGGTTGATGTTATCAGGGTGTGCGCGCAAGCTAGTAGATGTTATTCATTTGAAATAGATGATCCTATAAAAAAACTGACCTAGTAATGTTGTTGAGAAATTTGGGGAAAACAAGTTGCAAGTACTAATAAGACTGTAACCGTATCAAGGAAATTTTTGTAGAACTCAATTCCTAGGAGGTCATATGAAAGAGAAATGTGATATAGATGTTCCACTAATGATGCAATGTGGCAAGACGATCATTTATGCTTCAAGGCAACTCAAGAACCATGAAAAGAACTACCCATCACATAACTTAGAACTTGCGGCGATGGTATTTGCATTGAAAATTTGGCGTCATAAATTGTATGGGGTCCATGTGGATGTATTCACGGACCACAAGAGTCTTCAATATATTTTCAAACAAAATGAATTGAATCTGAGGCAGAGAAGATGGCTTGAGTTACTCAAGGACTACGACATTGATATTCTATATCATCCGGAAAAGGCTAATGTTGTGGCAGATGCCCTTAGCAGGAAAACCATGGGTAATTTAGCACACTTGGAGNCTTAGCCGAAAATCTATGGGTAGTTTAGCACACTTTGAGCCATATCAAAGGCCATTGGACAAGGAAGTTCATTGATTGGCTAGTTTGGGAGTTCGTCTTGCGGACTCTCGTGAAGGAGGGGTGATTGTACAAAATAGGGTTGAATCATCACTTGTTGTGGAAGTTAAGGAGAAATAGTACAACGATCCATTGTTGGCACAACTAAAAGAGGGGATTCATAAACATAAGACCATGGCCTTATCTCTTGGCATGGATGATGGTACACTAAGGTACCAAGGGCGTCTATGTGTTCCAAATATGGATGGTCTCCGGGAAATAATTATGACTGAAGCTCACACTTCTAGGTATTCCGTGCACCCGGGTTCTACGAAAATGTACCATGATCTTAAGGAAGTCTACTGGTAGAATGATATGAAGAGGAATGTAGCGGAGTTTGTGGAGAAGTGTAAAAATTGTCATCAAGTGAAGGTCGAACTCCAATGGCCCGGTGGGTCGGCACAGAACATAGAAATTCTAATATGGAAGTGGGAAATGATTAATATGGACTTTGTGGTAGGATTAACTCATACTCCTCGTAAGTTTCACTCAATTTGGGTGATTGTGGATCGACTCACGAAATCAGCACACTTCTTGCCTGTTAAGGCTACCGATACAGCGGAAAAATATGCTCAGTTGTATATCAAAGAAATAGTCAGGCTGCATGGCACTCCGGTTTTCATCATTTCTGATCGGGGAGCACAATTCACTGCTAATCTTTGGAATAAATATCAGCAAGGTTTGGGTACTCAGGTGAATCTTAGTACAACCTTTCACCCGTAGACTGACGGGCAGGCAGAGCGAACTATTCAAACGCTTGAGGATATGTTGCGCGCTCGTGTTCTAGACTTCAAAGGTAGTTGGGATGATCATTTGCCACTCATAGAATTTGCCTACAACAATAGCTATCACGCTAGCATTCAGATGACACCGTTCGAGGCTTTATATGGTAGGAGATGTAGATCTCCCATTTGGTGGTTTGAAATTGGGGAAGTAGAGTTGATAGGGCCAGACCTCGTGCATCAGGCTATGGAAAAAGTTAAAATCATTAAGGAGCGGTTGAAGACTGCTCAGAGTCGTCAGAAGTCCTATTTGGATGTTCGTCGTAGGAATTTGGAGTTCAAAGAAGATGATTGGGTATTCTTGAAAGTTTCCCCCATGAAGGGTGTAATGCGATTTGGTAAAAAAGGTAAATTGAGTCCGAGGTATGTCGGACCGCACAGAATCATTCAGAGGATTGGTTAAGTGGCATGCAAACTTGAGCTACCACCTGAGATATCATTAGCGCACCCAGTATTTCATATGTATATGTTGAAGAAAGTAATTGGAGACCCGACAGTCATTGTTCCGGTTAAAACTATTGAGATTAATGAGGAATTGACTTATGAAGAAATTCCAGTTTCTATTCTTGATAGGCAAGTCCGAAAGCTAAGAAATAAAGATATTGCCTCTGTGAAAGTGTTATGGCAAAACTAGCAGGTTGAAGAGGCCACTTGGGAGGCCGAAGAAGAAATGAAGAAGAAGTACCCTCATTTGTTTGAATAGCTATGTTATCGTTTCTATGAAATTGTTCCCTATGAATTGTGTGTCACTTGTACAATGTATGCTAAGGGTATTCCTTTCCGGTAATGTATTGCTTATAAGGCCACAGTTGGTGTTGTTTCATATTATGTTGCTTCATTGGATTATTTATATGTTGTTAGGATTGGTTTCTGAGGTTCTCTGACAGGTGGATAGGCCCAATTACAGAGGAGACTCTGCCGAAATTTCTGAAATTGTTTTTTTGGAGTTAGTCAAATTTGGGAGTTTGAGATGTACGAAAAAAGAAGAGTTGTGTTATGTTAAGTGTTTGGGGACGGACTCTACTCCTCAATCGAGGACGAATGATCCTAAACGGGGGAGAATGTAAGGCCACGTTAAAATTTTCTAATGATTTAATATTTTAAAGTATGCCAACGGTATTTGGGAATAATGTGTTAGAGTATTAAAGGAGACCCATGGGATAGAACCACATTATTTCGAAATGAAAAGTATATGTTTAAGGTGTGTTGAAATATACTAAGGAGTTTTGTGAATGGAAAGAATTCGTGTGGAACAAGTAGGATACATTAAGAGGAAAGGATGTCTCAATTCGCATAAGATCATACTTCACACGTATGCTGCTACCAAACTATAACGACTTATGAAGTGATCTACCTATCAAATTAAAGTCCTTTGAGTGTAGTTTCCAACGCTTTGAACCATTTGTCATTTCGACATTCCTACAAAAAGTTATGTTCAAATACCCAAAGGCTGGTCTGTAGCTCACTACAGAGCTCTCGAGGCTAGGTCTGTAGCACGCTAGACCATGCTATATCCCTCGCGAGACCAGGTCTGTAGCTCACTACAGAGCTCGCAAGGCCAGGTCTGTAGCCCAATCCGGAATTTTGGAGTATCCATTCTCCTATTTTTATAACTCGGCCCAATCTCGTTATATAAGCATTGTGGACCATTTTATTTTGGAAAATCTGACATTTTAGAGTGAGAGAGAGTGCCCTAGAGTGAGAAGGTATTCTTCAATAACTGTTCTTCAATTCTTGCTCAAGTTTTGGAAGATTAAGAAGGGAAACTCACTTGGTCTTCTTCCTTGAGGTAAGATTCTACACCCTAACCCTCAATTTCGAATTTTGTCTAGAAATGGATAATTAGCAAGATAATGTTTTGGGTATGAGATTTGTTTATTTTACATGCATGTGTTATCAAAGGGTGTAGGAAGATTGTTGATCTAAAAATGGTAAAGATTGGGTTGTGGGATGATGGAATCCTCTATAAAAGGACCTTGAAACTTTAATGCACACCTAATGTTTGATAAAATGCTCAAATGAGCTAGAACCATTATCTTCGTCCTAATTTTGGTTCAACTTGTTATATTTCTAAAATAGATTGAAGTTGCTAAGAATTCCGGAATATTTAAAGTGTAAGAAAGCTCAAGTGAGGTATGTTGGCTAAATTCTTCTTTAAGAATTGGAATTCCCATTATCCTTGTAAGTTCCAAGATGTTGATTACAAATCGAGTATTCTGATAAGTTTTGTGATAAAAATATATGTTCAATTCGTATTTCAAATGCTCTTATCATATTGCATTATAAATTGAGGATGTGTTCCAAACTATGGATTGTGTATCCACATATTATAATTTCAAGTTGTGATTTATGTGAAAGTTATTATGCCACGTTGTGTAGAAATTGTGATTGTGATACACCTCCACCCGCATATATTGGGTGAGGCGGCATGACCGCTTTGTGTAGGGATTATAGTATTGTGGGACTGCACCTCCACCCGCATACATTGGGATGAGGCGGCATAGCCGCTTTGTGTTGGTATTGGTATCGTTAATACATTTCCACCCGCATACATTGGGGTGAGGCGGCATAGCCGGTTTGTGTTGGTATTGGTATCGTTGATACATTTCCACCCGCATACATTGGGGTGAGGCGGCATAGCCGCTTTGTGTAGGTTTTTGATATTGCGGTTATATATCCACCCGCATACATTGGGGTGAGGCGGCAGGGCCGCTTGAGTAGAGTTGTGGTATTGTACTTACACTTCCACCTGCATATATCGGGTGAGGCGGCGGGGCCGCTTTGTGTGAAGATGGTTACAGAGGATCTCATCTTAAATCCTCTAAATGTTATTGATAGCTCTTGATAAGCTTACTCGGGTTTCAAAGTTTATTTATATTATTCTATTGCCGCCCTGATTTATCATATTCATATTGTATTTATAAATTCTTACATTGGTGTTTGGTTTTCATACTAGTACTATTCGACGGTACTAACATCCCTTTTGTCGGGGGTGCTGCATCTTTAAATGGATGCAGGTGGTTCCACAGCAGGAGGTATTGATCAGTGATAGCAGTACACCTTCTTCCCAGCTAACTTGGTGAGCCCCACTTCATCCCGGGGTCATGTATCATTTGTTCTTTGTGTATTTTATTGGAGTTATAGCCGGGGCCTTATTGCCGACATTATTATTGCACTCTTCTTTTTCTATAGAGGCTCCGTAGACATAGTGTGGGTTGTGTATTGGTGCTGGAAAAAACAAACTATGTTATGTTGTGGTTGTATTACTTGTCCCATTTTGAGACTTTAAAAATATTGAAAACTATTGGTAATAGATTGATATTGGAGACATGGTCACGTTTTTCTATAATTAATGAAAATATGTATTATCTTCATTCGTGGATGAGTTTGCGTAGAAGAAAATCTAACAGGCTTGCTCGGTCGGGTTCACTCGGTTGAGCGCCGGTTACGCTCCTCGGTTTTGGGGCATGACATATGTTATGGAAAATGTCATGTAAACTTGATCCACATATTTATTATAGAAGCCAAATTAATGGTCATATTACACATGGGATGAACGCATCACCATTGGTACTCCTCTGCAACCAAAATAAAAGGGAGATAGAGTCCATGGTGGTGATGTACGGTGCGACGACACCAAGATTCAAGTTCCCTTGGATGACAAAGTTGAACAACACAATGAATGTTTGCTGTACCCTAGAGTATTATTGCTGAGGGAATATTTTTCACCAAAGATTTTTATATAGATCTCCAAAGGGGATTTTGTTATGGTAATATTAAAGTTGCCACTGCTCTTTCTTTTCGCACAAGAATTTTTTTCTGTGTCATTTCAATTTGCCAACAAATACAAGTACCGTGGTTTAATATGCTTCGTGATTGACAATCAAATAGTTCAAGAAATTGGATATCAAATACATCATCAAGAGGTCTGCATCATCGAAGAATCAAGGAAGAAGCAAAATTGTACTCACAATTGATTAATAAAAATATTTTTCTCTTATTTTGTGATTGCAAAATATTTTTTATATGTTGGAAATTTGTTGCAAACAACATGTAATTCTTGAGATGAAATATTTACACTATAACAATTAGTTAATCTCATATGTTAAGTATCTAACAATTAATTAATCAAGGCCAAAGTCATACGCGGCCCTAAACTTGTCCATATATTTCTCTCTGACACCTTATCTAACACTTGTTCCAATTCAACACTTATACTACCAAAATTTGTACCTATTAGACATATTGTTTTACAGGAATAGTAGAAAAATAAAGAGAGTGTTATACACTTGCTAATGAGGTGGCAAAGTAATGCATTAACGGAGGATATATGTCATTTGGGTCCAAAATAATAATTAAAAGATGAATTATGAGGGGGGAAGGAAAACTAATTTTAAGCCAAAAAAAAAAAAAACCTCCAACCTTTCTTCTCTATTAGTACTCTACCATGTCACATGTCAGCATAAAGTATCTAATAGGTACAAATTTAAGTAGTATCAACGTTCAATTGGAAAAAGTCTTAGATAAAGGGGTGTGTTTGGTATATCAAATATTTTTCGTAAAATCTATTTTTCAAAAAAATATTTCTTATTCATTTTTCGGTGTTTGGTATGCAAATTAAGGAAAATAACTTCTCAATAGTATTCATAAATAATTTAAATACAATAAACATGAAGTCATAAACTTTCGAACCAACAACCTTCCGAACCCACAAATTCCGTAAATTTCCGAACCGCTAAACTTTCGAACCCGTAAACTCTATAATTTCTAAACCTACAAACTTTCAAACACATAAACCTCCGTTATAGAAAATTGAAAATATTAAAAAAACATCGAGGGGGATAACAAGGGGAAAAGGAAAAAAAACCTTTTTGGAGAAAGGGGGTGGGAGAGGTGGGGTAGGGGAGAGAAGGGGAAGGGGGTTGGGGTTAGATGTGAGGGTAGGTGGAGTTTTTAAAAAATATTTTCCTAACTTTTTCTTGAAAAGTCATTTTCCTCCAATTTAAAAAAAAAATGTGATAATTAGAAAATATTTTTCAAACTATTTTGTGCAACCAAACAATGAAAAATGAGAACACATTTTCCGTCATCCCAAACATACCCAAAGTGTTCAAGAGAAAAATCTGGAGAAATTTAGAGGATCGCGTATGACTTCGGCCATTAATCAATCCGAACTATTACCAGGGTGTGGATGAACCATTTCAAATAGCTCAAGCCTTCAAGGTTATATTTGAAACTTTTTCCTCACAATATTTATCATGAAAATTGAAGATTTTGAACAATATCAAGTGTTTCTCATTATTGCATAAATGCCACTTTTCTAAATCACAATCATCCAAATATATATATAAACATAAAGGATATGACTATTTATATTACAGTAATCGACTACTCCAAACGATTTCTTATTACATTTCATTACTTATTCCTATTCCCTTTTGTCCATCATATATACATTATTACATTATGAACTTTAGAATAATCTATGTTTTCTTGATGCTCTCAATTATCTGATTTTCATGATTTTTGTCTAAATCATATTGAAAAACACCTCAATAATTTATGCAGACAAAACATGATAACAAAAAATTGCTTAAAGAAACTTGAAAAAAAAAACTTATCAAGAAATTCTCTAAATTTTACCTTTGTCAAAGGTATACTATTATTTTCTAATATGAAATTACTTTTTCCATGGGAGAAGACCAATTAGATTTTCAGTTGTGAGTCAAAAAAGAGTCCCAATTTCATGTCCGGATAGATGAATGACACACATAAGTAATACATTTAAAAGAGTAAATTAAATTTACCTTTTCCAGGAGAATGAATGGTATTATCGACCATTTGTTTTATCCTCTGGTAGTACGCAGGCCCAAAACATATCTTTTCTGCAAGTTGTCGCCCTGTGTGACCATTATACATTGTCTCCATGCCAACCGTCTGATAGCCCCGTTTATGCAACTCTTTAATAATATTTTCTGTTGTAACATATGTGAAGAGAGTAGCATCACATTCTTTTGCCTCATGCAGGGCAACCTTGCCTATAATACTTTGTTTAGACTAAGATGCCATCCTAGATTGGTGTCACGTATCAAATAACGTGGTACTTCAAGTCAAATAAGATAATATTATCTGCCAAAATAACGTTGCATACTTATTCGAATAGCAAAAAAATGTTTCATGTGTACAAGTCACATCTTTAGAATAGTCAAATATTAATTCATTACTACTTAGATTTGATTGATCGGTGATTCAGGTCAACCAATTCAAAGGAAAAGAGTTTGTTTCCATTTTCTCTCTACAACTATAAATTGATGTCCTCGTAACTCACAAAAGAGATCGTAATTTATAATAAGTACTTAAGAGAAAGCTCGTGGATCGAAAATTAAAGATTTCTGCTTCATTCGTTTTAATTTAGATGACACATTTCACTTATCGAGAGTCAAACTGTGTGAAGTTTGACCAATATTTTAAAATATATTTTGAAATCGTATTGACATGAGGAAAATTATAACTTATAGTGCTTTTCGTGTAGTTTTTGAATATCTAAATTTTAATTTTAAAATACTAAGTTGAACTAATTTAATTTAGTTTCAAAGTTTAGTCAAATTGACTCTCGATAAGCAAAATGTATCATCTAAAACAGAGTATATAGAAGCTCGTGGACCGAAGACTATAAATTTCTACTATAAAATGCAAGCATTTAAGCGTTCTAAGCATTCAAAAATGAAAACGAAAGTTCAAGATCAAACTTCAAGTATTTATTAAAATATAAATAAAGATCATGTCCATTGAAATTATATTCAAGATCAAGCTCAAAGGCTCTTGAATGTACTTCTAAAAGAGAACAATCGAGAATTTATAGAGATTATCACATTTATTGCATTCGAAATAAAATACAAGATTTGTTACGTTATTTTCTAGCCTTGATTATTTTCTTAACACGAAATTTGTTATTATAAACGACCTGGATTTGAAATTTTATTTTCAAATTGTTTTGATAATTTCAAAAAAGAGAATTTTTTTAATAATTACTTGTAGTTGTTTAAAACCATAACGGTAGATCTTTTAAACTATGTCAAAACAACCGGTTAACTCTATGTGTATATCAATCGGCTCTAGTTTGTGTGGAAAGAGTAGAACATGCGGAGCGGATTTATAAGGTAGCTTATGGGGAACGTAAAGTCATGGTCTTTTCGTTAAATTGGATATTTTTTGTATGTGTTTTTTAGAATTAATCTAATATTCTCTGTTGACATCCATATGCTCCAGAGAAGCTGAATGATGCATTTGGTTGAATAACGAGTTATTTACCCAAAGTAATAGGAATCAATTTCCACTTAATGATTTTTTTCTCCTTTCTTTAATGGTGTATCCATATTTTAAAAATTCTAGATCCGCCTCTGAAAATAGGATAAATTTTGAGAAGAAATGAGAGATATCAGAAAATAGAAATTTAGAGGGGTGAGAATGTTGTAACGCTTTGATATTTAATTGCTATTAGCGCAAAAAAGAAGAAGAAGATATTTAATTGCTATGCGAAACCCACAAATTACATGTCAACAAGAAAATTTTGTTTGTTTAGTTGCCTAGAGTAGCTTTTTCTAATTCAATCAAGGCTTCTAGTCATTCTCATTGTAATCAAAGTGCAAGTGCATAATTTTCTAATTATAGTTTGTTTTTAGGTTGTGCTACTAATGATGTAACTGTTTGGCACTAACAGATCGGATCACATGCCCTTTTCTAATACTTTAAAATTTATTTCTTCTATCTCTTATTCCTCTATGCCTTCAAAAATTCATCCTTGTGACATCTGTGCTAAAGTTACGTAGGCAAAGTTGCCTTTCCCGTCTAGCACAATTACTACAAAGCAAATTTTTGATCTTATTCATATAATAAATTTTTGAGGATCCTACAATTCACAAACTCACGATCTTACTCATATGAATGGGAAAAAATATTTTTATGAAAATTTTGAAAATATGGTCAAAAACACATTTTGATTTTTGAAAATTTTTCGAAAAAAACTCATTTTCCAAATTTTTTCAAACAGACTTGCAAAATTTAATGGACAAATACATTTTTAAATTTGTTTTTCAAAAATGAATTCTTATGAATAAACAGGGCCTTAATAGAAGCAACCCTTTCTCCAAACGTAACAGCCATCTTCTTTACTCGAGCAATTGATTTATTTTTACTAGACACAACCCTTTGCTCTCCCTTCAAAAAGTTCAAACGTAACTACTACTAAAATAACAACCAATTTATTTTTACTAGACACAACCCTTTGCTCTCTCTTCAAAAAGTTCAAACGTAACTACTACTAAAATAACAACCCTGTGTACGCAACCCACTCTTATCTTCAAACGTAACTACTATTGCTCTTTAATCAACTAATTTGTCTTGAGATCTATATTTGGAGCATGTGATGAGATCTATATTTAGTCTTCTGGATCAGAGTTTACCATGTAAAATCAATCAATGTCATATTACAACTTTAGTTTCTCTTTAATTTTTGATACATATTTTTCATATTAGTTGCTTTATCGGCTGATTCAATTGTAAATTTATAGTGATGTTTTGTTGAACTTTTCTTGCTTTATCAATAGGAGAAAAACGAGTTAGGCTACATTTATATGGCTGTGTACATATTCTATTTTTTTTTTTTTTGGCTTTCAAATTAGTTGCTTTATCTGATGATTCAATTATAAATTTGCAACGGTGTTTCTTTGAATTTTTCTTGCTTTATCAACGGGAGAAAAATGATTTAGCCTACATATATATGGTTGTGTACATATTTTCTTTTCTTGCTTTTAAACTATTAGTTGTATTCTCGATGTTATATCGAGAGAGTTATTGGTTCCTTTTATGACTCGTTAAAGAATATAATCAGTTACAATTTTTTGAACTCCTGCTTGCAGTTTTGTGCTTATAATTTTTATAACTAACCCCAAATCCATAAAATTCATTTCCTTTATTCTTTGGGTTGCTGCTTTATTCTTTTTTGGTGTTATAGGGCACCATTGAAACCAAGAGATAACAAAAATATTAATGGAAGACAAAGGTTGCTGGTTAAAAGAAAAATAAGCATTGTTAGATCAATATTAGGGGAAGGGAGAAAGAAGTACCTCAACTAAGTATTGTCTTTTTCTTTCTATGTATATGTGACTTGGCAACAATTAAAAAAAAATCTCCTTTTGTATTTGAACCTACACAATGTTGTAGTTTTTTATATGCTTAGGATTTAGCAAAATCTCCTTAGAATTTAGCGAATTTGGTTTTGATTCTTTCATTTTAAAGTTTTTTTTTTAATCGATTTTCAATTTTGAATCGTCTATTTAGGAGTTAGTGAACTGCATAAATAGCTTTTGGAATTGAATATATTGTGAATTTTGGAGTTAATAGGAAAAGATATTATATTCGTATATAATGCATAAAAATTGTATCTCTTCTATATCTATAAAGTTTATAACAAGATCATATGATTATGACCTTGCAGAGCACGAACAACTTAAATAGTAGTATATAAATAAAAGAAGAGAGCGCAAATGATTGGGGTAAAAAAGAAGTGTTGTTGCCCAAATGAGGTTTTGTTTTGATAATTGATAAAGGAACTTGTGCATGAACCAGGTCCATATACAGTGTACACAGACACGGGCAGATTCGAGCATAAGGGATGCATGTGAAGGAGATAAGCTTAAGTTATTATATTAAATGATAAGGAGAAGGACTCCTTACTCGAAGAGAACTTTATCCAAGATAAGGGAGGAGTTAGAAGTTGAAGATAACTAGAACACTTCCACCAAGGAAGAGTAGCATTAGAACTCTACTTATTCCTATTCTACTAACTCTATATATTGCAGGATGTTCTCATTTTATAATGACGCACAAACGCTGAAGTTAAACGTGAGTTGAGAGCAATATAGCAAGACATTTTACAAACAATTCTTGTGTGAATCAAGTGTGCAAACCTGAAGCTACATGAACCAGATAGAAGAACCAGTTCCAAGTGTCTGTCTTTTATTCTAGTTTAATTGTAGTAGGGAGTTTCAATTTGTACCTTTCAGCTTTATCTAGAAGCAATTATATTAGGTACTCTGAGTGTTCAAGTTAGAGTTAATTTGAAGTTGTCTCAACAGTTAGAGGCTGACTGCCACAACGAGATTAGAATTAATCCTTAGGTTTACAAAGAGTTTTATAAATGCTGTTTTGGCTCAGTGATTTAGTGAAGTGTTGGAAAAAATCCTACTGAGTAGTAGGTCATGATTTTTTTACCTTTTGAGCCGGGTATTTTCCACGTAAAAATACTTGTGTTCTTTACTTTTCGCATTTACTATTTCCGCAACAGTAGTATAAGGAAAACATAGAAGAACCAGGTCCTTCTATAATCAATGCATGCAAAAATTGGACACCACACAAATTATCCCCCTCTTGTGTGGCATTGAAGTATAGAATATCAATTGGTATCAGAGCGGGTTATCCCTGAAGAGGCTAACACCTTAGGAGAAGATCAAGATGAGTGCACCACCCGGAAACTAGGAAGGGCAATCTACTGCTAGGCTATCACTCTTTAATGGCCAGTACTACTTGTGGTGGAAAAACAGGATGAGAGATCATATTATAGGAGGGGACTATGAGCTATGGGACATTGTCACCGATGGTCCACCGGGTACATTGAAGATAAATGCTGAAGGAGTAGAGGTGCCAAAGACAAGAATGGATTACACTGCTGAGGACTTGAAGAAATGGGAGAAGAATGCTAAAGCCAAGAAATGGCTTGTTTGTGGACTTGGTCCAGATGAGTACAACAGAATCCAAAGTTGTACCACTGCTAAGTAAATTTGGGACACATTGCAAGTGGCTCATGAAGGAACACCTCAGGTGAAGAGATCCAGAGGAACTCTACTGTATTCTCAATATGAGAACTTTTCTATGAAGGAATGAGAAACCATTCAAGAGATGTATACAAGGTTCACTACACTCACAAATGAACTAAAGTCTCTTGGAAGGATTATTCCTGAAGAAGATAGATTCGAGAAGATACTGACTATGGTTCTGCCTCTTACTTGGGAGAGCAAAATCACTGCCATTCAAGAATTAAAGAACATTGCCACTATCCCACTGGATGAATTAATTGAAAATCTTACTGCCTATGAACTTAGGAGACAAACCATGAAAATGGATGTACCTAGGAAGGAAAAGAGCCTGGCACTCAGAATCACTGAAGGTTCTAATCTAGAAGATGATGAAATGGCTATGATCACCAAGGACTTCAAGAAGTACCCGAGGAGAGGAAAGGGTCCTTTAAGAAGTGGAAGCTATAGTAAGTCAAAAGTTCCTGAGAAGAAAACCAATGATGGATACTGCAAGTGTGGAAATACTGATCACCACATCAAGAACTATCCTCAATGGGAAATTGAATGGAAGAAGGAAAGAGCTGAACGAAGGAACAGGAAGAAGGAATAGGTTCAACTCAAGCAAAGCAAAGGATTAACCAAGGCTATTGTCGCTGCTTGGGGAGAAAGCTCAGATGAAAGCTCAAATGATGCTGATGCGGATGAACAAGCACGTATGCCATTGGAGAATCTGATGAGGAAACTGAGGCAAGTGTAATTCATCTCAAAGACAAGATTAAGTTGTTGTCTAAAGAAAGGTTATCTTAGTTACTTCTAGAATTAATTGATGAGTCTGAGGATGTAAACAAAGAAAAGAAATAATTGTCTAAAAAATGTGTGATTTTAAAGGCTAAGTGAAAAAATATGGAACTTAGGGTTAGTAAAACTGTAAATGAAAATACTGTATTGCAGAACCAGGTTCATGCAATTGACTCAATTGTCCTAGAACTTATATCTGAAAATCTAAAACTGAAATTAGGAACAGGTAAAAAGACATCTAATCACACACAACTCACTCTAGAATAAAATGTAGGTATGAAAGATGAGTTGTATAAAAGGGATGAGCAAGTGAGAATCCTAAAGGAGTATCTAAGCAAGGTTAAGCATGAGCTAGACAGAACTTGTAAATAGAACAGGTCCTCCGATGCACTTTCATGGCTATATGAACACCATAGTAGTAATAGGAGAGGACTTGGTTTTGGGAATCTGGCACCTAAATGGGATCACAAAATCAAGTACCTCACACTTCTTGAGAACAAGATTAGCATACACTGTGGTAAAACAGGTCACTATAAAAGTGAATGCACTGCAAAAGAAAAGGCAAGTCAAAAGAACAAAGAATTTGGTCAAGGAAAAAATAGGCATCCAAGTTGGGCTAAAAAGAATTTGATTCATCCTTTTTCCTATAGAAAGGGACCCAAACTAGTTTGGGTTCCTAAGACTGACCCCTGATTTCCTTTTGCAGGTCCAAGTGAAGGGGAGCAGCCAAATATGGTACATGGATAGTGGATGCTCAAAGCACATGACATGAAACAAGAACCAGTTCCTTTCACTTGAGAACCTTAAAGGAGGTAATGTCTCCTTTGGAAATAGGAAGAAAGGTGAGATCTATGGGGTTGGAAAGGTAGGTAAGACTGATTCTCATTTTATTGAGAATGCCTATTTGATAGATGGACTGAAGTATAGTCTAATAAGTGTATCACAATTGTGTGATAGAGGTAAATGGTAGCATTCACGTCTACCAAATGCTTTGTGATTAATCTTACCACTTACAAGATAGATTTGCAAGGAAAAAGAGCGAACAACATATATGTTGTAGATCTGTCCACACTTTCAAAAAATAAACTCACTTGCTTAAGTGTGTTGGATAATGATCCCCCCATTTGACACAAGAAACTTGGACATGCCAGTCTAAGTCAACTCAACAAACTAGTCTCTAAGGACTTTGTGACAGGACTGCCTAAAATTAAGTTCAAGGAAGATAAAGTTTGTGAAGCTTGTGCAAGGGGGAAATAGGTAAGATCCTCTTTTAAAAGCAAGGAAGTGATAAGCACCACCAGGACGATGGAACATATGGATCTTTGTGGACCAATGAGAATATTAAGCAGAGGTAGTAAGAGATATGTGATGGTGCTTGTTGATGATTATTCTAGGTTTATATGGACATTATTTTTAACATCTAAAGATGAAGCATTTGACATGTTTATTTCTTTTGTTAGAAAAACGCAAAAATAACTAGGTAATCAACTTGCATCAATTAGGTCTGATCATGGTACTAAATTTGAGAATGCTAAATTGGTTGAATTTTGTGATGAGCATGGCATAGATCATAATTTTTATGCTCCTAGGAATCCAAAACAAAATGGAGTAGTTAAAAGAAAGAATAGAACACTTGAAGATATGGCTAGGACTATGCTTCTTTCTAGTAAACTGCCCCAGAGTTTCTGGGCAAAAGCTGTGAACACTGCATGTTACATTATAAATAGGTGCATGACTAGACCTCTTGTAGAGAAAACTCCCTATGAGTCACTTAAAGGGAGAAAGCTAAACATATCCCATCTTAGGACATTTGGATGTAAGTGCTTTGTACACAATAATGGTAAAGACTCCCTATGTAAATTTGATCCCAGAAGTGATGAGGGAGTATTCTTGGGATATTCTTCACATAGTAAAGCTTATAAGATCTATAACAAAAGAAATATGTGTGTAGAAGAAAGTATACATGTGATGTTTGATGAAACTAACATTCTTTCGGAGAGTCAGGAACATGATGATGAAGCAATTAGGCTGGTAAGAAACTCAAATGAAACCACAGCCCAGACAGAAGCTGCACCAGAGGAAGGAACATGTGATGGAACAGGTCCTTCCACCTAGGGCAACTTGACAGGGGGAACTGAACAATGAGTAAGTGATCCTCAAATCTCAAGGGAACCTGTCTATGAATCTGTTCCTCAGCAACAAAACATTGAAGGAACATCTAGGGGAAACCAGTTGGTTGTGAAACCTTACAAGTATCAAAGTTCTCATCCAATTGAGAATATAATTACTGATCCAACCTCTGAAATCAAAACCAGATCTTTGTTGAAGAATTTTTGTGCTTTTGATGCTTTTCTATCTCTTATTGAACCTAAAAATGTTGTTGAAGCTTTGCAGGATGCAGACTAGGTGAATGCAATGCAAGATGAACTCAACTAAGTATCAATGATAATCGACTGTTTTGGTTCTCTAACTGTTTGTTGATGCTTCTTAGATGGCTAATATCATTAGATTGATAAATGATACTTGATTCCATGATTGCATTTAAAGTAGCCCCAGTGGCCATGAGTAATTTCTATTAAAATTTGGTTATCTAATATAATTATAAAACTTTTTGATGATGCCAAAAGGGGAAAGATAAGTTGTGCCTTTTACTTTGGATTGTGATATTTATAACCTAATGAACCTGGTTCTAGATGATTAGTGTCTTTAAAATGGAAAGTATTATAACATTGTGTTGATGTTTAGCTCAGTTGACACAAGGCCTATGCTTATGAAAAGCGCAGCGTTTGTCATCGTAAAAAAATAGGTATTTGTTGGCCCAAGTGAAGTTTTGTTTTGATGATTGACAAAGGAACTTGTGCATGGATCAGGTCCATACACAGTGTACACAGACACGGGCAGATTCGAACATAAGGGATGCACGTGAAGGAGATAAGCTTAAGTTCTTATATTTGATATCTCATGATCGAAAAGGTTGCATAAATGATAAAGAGAAGGACTCCTTACTCGAAGAGAACTTTATCCAAGATAAGGGAGGAGTTAGAGGTTGAAGATAACTAGAACTCTTCCACCAAGGAAGAGTAGTATTAGAACTCTAGTTATTCCTATTCTACTAACTCTATATATTGCAAGATGTTCACATTTTACAATGACACACAAACACTAAAATTAAACGTTAGTTGAGAGCAAAATAGCAAGGCATTTTGCAAACAATTCTTGTGTGAATCAAGTGTGCGAACCTGAAGCTACATGAACCAGATAGAAGAACCAGTTCCAAGCGTCTGTTTTTTTATTCTAGTTCAATTGTAGTAGGTGGTTTCATATTGTACCTTTCAGCTTTATCTAAAAGCAATTGTATTAGGTACTCTGAGTGTTCAAGTTACAGTTAACTTGAAGTTGTCGCAACAGCCAGAGGCTGGTTGCTACAACGTGATTTGAGTTAATCCTTAGGTTTACAAAGAGTTTTGTAAATGTTGTTTTGGCTGAGTTATTTAATGAAGTGTTTGGGAAAATCCTACTGAGTAGTAGGTCGTGGTTTCTTCACTTTTTGAGCCGGGTGTTTTCCACGTAAAAATACTTGTGTTCTTTACTTTTTGCATTTACTATTTCCGCAACAGTAATATAAGGAACACTTAGAAGAACCAAGTCCTTCTATAATTAGTGCACACGAAAATTAGACACCACATAAATCACCCTCCTATGTGGCATTGAATTATAAAACATAAGTACTAATAGAAGATATTCATATACAAAGTATTTGTTACCGCAACACAACTAGTGCTAAAAGCACTCATCCTTTGATTTCAAACTCGAAATTTTCAATTCAAGACAACAACAAAATTAGTGCACAAGACGTTTAGATACGACGGCTATTATTTCGCCGTAACGCCGAGCAAATAGATTATCTTGTGATAAAACAAATGATTGAAGTGGAGGTGGTTCATTTAACAATTCATCGCATTCAATAGCATAAATTAATGATACTTTTTCCTTGTAGATTAACATCTACATGATTTCCAGCTTTTGAATCATTCTTTGCTTGGTTAATTATTCTCTCATAAAAACTGCCACATTGGGTATATCTACTCTTGGAACAAAAGTCCTTAGCTCCTGAGATAAGAGAACGGATCTCCAAACTGGTGTTTTTTTGCGCTCTTTGTTCCTAAAGGCTAAATCGATGGCAATAATTTCGAGTTCAACAACACTAACAGTTTTAGAACGAGGATCGGATTGAAAAGCCTTTGTGCAAAAAGTTGGATCTTGGGTAAAACTACAAACGCTTGTGATTGGGTCTGCTCCTAATGAAATCACATTCAAAAGGAAAACTAGAAAAAAGAGATTGATATTAGAGAGGGAGATGAAAGCCATTTTATGAAGAAAAGAACATACACCTCTTTTTTCTTTTTCTTCCTATTGCAACTAATAAATAAATGATTCTCATGGTTCATTAGTAAACTTACAAAAATATTAGTACAGTCAGATTTATTCACCTCTTTTAAGTAAAAACCTAATTATCCTCCCAAATAAGAAAGAACTCTGTAATCATTTTTTTCTTCTTTTTAGTATAATTTATTAAATGAATGAATATAATGGATCTTATTGTAATTAGTAAGTTCATCAATAGAATTACAACTATATTAATAAAAGCACATTTACTCCACTCATTTGAGCAAATAATTGAATTATCTTCTCAAATAATGTAACGACTCAACCGGTCATTTTGAATTTTAGAACCCCGTTCCCCTAAATAAAACTCCCCATATGTGTTTTTACTAAATTATGACTTGCGGGGATGGTTGGTTCGGGATTTGAAAGTGTTTGGGTTGAAATCGTAACACTTAGTTCCTTAATTTGGTTTTAAAAGGTAAGTTTGACTTCGGTCAATATTTTTTGAAAACGACCCTGAAATCGGGATTGGACAGTTCCAATAGGTTCGTATGATGATTTTGGACTTGGACGTATGTTCGAATCGGGTTTTGGACAACCCCAGAGTGTTTCAGCGCTTAATAGTGAGAATCAACTATTTAAAGGTTTAAGGTTCTTAAAATTTGGTTTGGAGTAAATGAGGTCCGTTTGGAATTTCGAGCCTGGAAATTGCTCCGTATGGTGATTTAAGACTGGCACGCAAAATTTAGTGTCATTCCTAGTAGTTTAAGTATGTTTCGGCGCGTCCAGAGTAAGTTTGAATAATTTAAAATTTCTAAGTTGAATCAATTTGATTTGGGGTAGGATTCTTAGTTTTGATGTTATTTTACACATTCTGAGGGTTCGAGATAATCCGTTTTATGATTTCGAACTTGTTGGTATGTTCGGGCGGAGCCCCGGGAGTTAACCTGACGAGGCTCGGACCAATTTTGGGACTTGGGAGAAAAGCTGAAACTTTCTGCTTCTGGTACGATCGCACTTGCACTTGGACAGTCGTAGGTGCAAGAATCGCAGATGCGACAATTGCCCGCAGAAGCGGAATGGGCGCAGGTGCGAAGGGGTTCGCCGCAGAAGCGGTCCTGAGGCTGCAGATGCGGAGCTTGGCCAGGAGAGGGGACCTCGCACCTACGAGGAATTTTCCGCAGGTACGATTACACCTTCGCATGTGCGAAAATCACAAAAGGCAGAATCCTCATTTAAGTCGGGAGTTGCATGTTTTGAGCTCTTTTTATCCATTCTTGGGCGATTTTGGAGCTTTTTGAGAGGGGATTTCAACTAGCAATTTGAAGGTAATTTAATTCTACACATTTTGAGTTAAATACATAGATTATGGGTAGATTATAACCTGTAAATTATGAAAATCAAGGGTTTAGATGAAAAACTTAGGTTTTGACAAAAATAAAATTTTAACCACGAAAATGGTTATGGAATTTGATGAAAATTATATATTTGAGTTCTTGAGATTATGGGTAACATTTTCCTACGAAAATTTCCGAAATCCGGGCACGTGGGCCCGAGTGAATTTTAGAAATTTTACCATTTTGAGTTGGGTAATTAATTTATCTAATTTCGAATTATTGATCATGTATTAATTATTTTATTTAACATTTGGATAGTTTCGAATTTTTCGGCACTGAATTGAGACTTTAACGCGACGTTGTGATCGAGAAATGGACTTTGAGACAAGGTAAGTCTCTTGTCTAACCTTGTAAGAGAGAATTTACCCCATAGGTGATTTAAATTAATAATTGTTGCTAATTGTGGGGGCTATGTACGCACAAAGTGACGAGAGTCCGTGTGTAGCTACTAATTATGCTATGTTCGGGTGGTTTAAGATTCAAATCATGAATTACTTGTGATAATTGCATCTTTTATTTAATTACATGAATTACTTGTTGCTATATGTTTAATTCTCTAGTTGGCTGGCCTAGTTGTGATGTTGGGCGCCATCACGATCTATAGATGAAATTGGGTCGCGACAAATAAGATAGATCTCTACAATTTTTAGATCTTGCATTTCAAAATGATTAACTATACTAAACCATATCTCATATCTAATATGGAAATCAAACAAATAAATTGTCACGAGCCAAGCCCATGGAACTTATTATCCTCTTTGGGCTTAGCTCGCACGAATTTGTCTTACGTGCTACGCCACCCCGAACCCTCAAAGCGTGCGTACCATGTGAACTAATGTCATGCCTTATAAAGCTCTTCACTTTTTCTCTCTCATTCCGACGTGGAATTCGCTTAAGGTAGCATGTGCAACCTTTCTTGAGAAGCTTGTCACTTGACCCTCCCTCATCAGATCAGCCCGCCATCTGTCATGGGCATCACACAAATCTACTTACTGTTTTAGTTTTTTTATAGGTTACAATGTACAACAGATGTATATTAAACGGAAACAAGCAGATATGAAACAAGCAGAAAATGAAAGATAAAATTTTAATTTCAAATAGAATGAGAAATAAAGTGGTTAAAATCAATCTTTTTAATCTCTTCTCAACGGAAACAAGCAGATATGATAATTAGTACTTCCTATTTTAACTGAATGCAAGTAGTTGATGAAGCAGCTAATCCAGAACTTTTTCTTTTTCTTTTTCTTGTACACCTTATTTCACCTAGCTTAATTTAATTCGATATGTTAGACACTAATTGGTATTTTCGACAGAAAGTTGGAATTTTTTGCAAATGAGTTAATTTGCACTTTGCTGGTAGTCATTTGAGTTTTAACTGTATATACTGATATATAAAAAATTTTATGCTATTAATGTAATTTAACTTATTATGTAACTGATTTTGTACTATATTTTCAAGAATATCAAAGCATATATGAACATTTTTCCTGTATTATTACAGATAACTTAACCTTACTTTAATAATTATATCAATCCACAGAACTTGTATTATAACGCATAATTTAACGTAATTATATAATATCATTGCACAGAACTTAAAATCAATAAATTTTCTCTCTATTGTCAATTGTCATGCATAATTTATTATTACATGATGTTTTCTTTGCTTTGTTTTTTATTTAATTTTTTTTGGTTGTTGCTACTATTTCGTTTTTCGTAGTTTTTTGTCATACTGCTACAATTTTGCTTTATTGAGCTGATGGTTTTTCGAAAACAGTCTCTCTACCTGTAATGACCCGACTGGTCGCTTTGAGCAATTGCGTCCGGTTTGACAGTTTGAGGTCTTGGGTAGCTTCACCTAGTGTATTATGGCTTGCGTGCATCATCGGCTCGGGTTTTTGAGTGGATCGGAAATGATTTTACATGGTGACTCTCATTTGAGAAGCTCGAAGTTGAAGAAAATTAACCAAGTTTGACTTTTTGGTTATTTGAACTCGGATCAGAGATTTGATGGTTCAGTAGGTCCGGATGGTAATTTTGGACTCGGGCGTATGCCCGAATTTGCATTTGAATATTTCTAGAAGGTTTCGGCATCATTTGGTGGAAGTTGGCAATTTATAGGTTTAGATTTTTTCTAGATTTGATCATGGTTCGACTTTAAGGCTATCGGGTTCGGATTTTGGTTTCGGGACTTGGAATAGGTCCGTTTCATCATATGGAACTTGCCTGCAAAATTTAGTGTCATTTGGAGTTGATTTGATATGATTCGGATGCGTGGTTGCGATTCTAGAAGTTTTTGAAGCTCATGGAGATTTTCATGCGTTTTGGCATCCGATTCGTGATTCTAGAGGTTATTTTGATGTTTTGATCGCACGAGCGAGCTTGTGTTATATTTTTAGACTTGTATGGATGTTTGGTTTAGAGTACCGAGGGCTCGGATGAGTTTCGTACGCGTTTCAGAGTGTTTGGAAGAAGGTCCAGATTTGCTGGTGTTCTGAGCTCGCATTTGCGAGTTGAGGGTTGCATTTGCGACTACCGCTTTTGCGAAGAGGCTGGGAACTGGCAGGTTTCATATTTGCGATGCCGGCCTCGCAAATGCGATGGTGTACTGGGCAGTAGTAGTTCTCTTTTGCAAACATTTGGGCCGCTTTTGCGAATGCCCTATCTTCGCATTTGCGATAGAGGCAAAATTGTTCAAGCTTCGCTTTTGCGAAGTAACGTCCGCTTTTGCGAGGTTCGCAAATGTGCAAATGTGACATCTGCAACCTGTGTATAGCTGAACACTTTGGGACTTAGCTTCATTTTGATATATTTTGAACCCTAGCTTCAATGGGAGGCGATTTTGTGGAGGGAGTTTCATACCAAATTATTGGGTAAGTAATTTTAATCAACTTTCAATTATATTTCGTTATTATACATTAGATTTAGCATCAAATTCATGAGAATGTAAGGGAAAAATTGGAGATTTTGTCAAAATTTTAAAAAATAAAAATTTGGGATTTGAGAGTCGAATTCGACTCGGATTTGGAAATAAAATATGTATATGGACTAGTGGGGTTATGGGTAGTCAAGACCAATCCTTGGACCCGTGTTTTGACCAGGCAGGCCGGCGTTAACTTTTGTTGACTTTTTAGAAATTGTATAAAGATCATAACTTTGTTAATTGAAATTGTTTTCTCTTGCTTTATTTGATGTATTTAAGTCGTCTTTGGCTAGATTGAGCCGAGCGGAAGTGAATTTGTAAAGAAAAAGCTAATTTGAGTATTGATTTTTCCAAATTGAGGTAAGTATATTGCCTAACTTTGTGTTGGGGCAACTACTCCTTAGGATTTGAGGTATTTTTGTTATTCGTGTTATGTGAAGGCCGTGTACGCGATGTGACGAGTGGGTACACGACCTATATGTAGTATTTGACCGGTTTTGAGTATCTAAGCACTTTCCATGCCTTTAATTGAAGTGCCATACCTGTGATATCTATCATTGTTTATCTACTCTTACATGCTCTACTAGACGTTGTCAGCACTTGTTCTTCCTCTTGCTTGTTATTTTGCATTTATATGCTTTAGTTGAAGTTGTTGTATTCCTTATTGTCTTGTGACCTCTTAATTGTTGCATTCCTTCCAAGACTCCGTGCTTATCTGCTACTTGTTTTAATTGTTGTAATTGCACGCCTTAGTTGTCTCGTGCTTCACTTGTCCTTTTGCTTTTGTAATATTTATTGCGTTCCTTGATTTTTACGTGATACCTTAATTGCCGTGTACTCATACTCTATGATTGTAGAAATTCTTGTAAATTGAGTATTGAATTATTGATGTTATTGATTTATTTATGGATCGAGATAAACGCAACAACAAGTAAAATAAGGGAGGATTTATATTGATACGGTGGGATCGGGTTGCGCGCTGCAACAGGTAAAATAAGGGTGGATTGATATGGTGAAATAAGGGAGAATTATGATATTGACTCTGATTATATGGTGGGATCGGGTTGCGCGCCGCAACAGGTGAAATAAGAGTGGATTGATAGGTGAAAAAAGGGAGAATTATGATATTGACTCTGATTATATGGTGGGATCGGGTTATGCGCCGCAACACATATATTTACTTACTATTATTGATATTTACATTGTGGAATAAGGAAGGATCATGTTGTATGGTGGAATCGGGTTGCGCGCCGCAACAGTTTATTTATTTTGTATTCCTTGTTTTATTGTGTTGGCTTCGGTTCTTTCGTATGAGACTTTGAGGATTGGTATTTCTAGTTTTTATTGATTATTGAGGATTGAGTTATTTTCATTAGTTTATATGCTTTGTCGTCATTTCATGTTTTCCTTTCCTATTACTATTATTTTGGTGAATTGATTTTCAAGATGAATTTATTTTGATGAGTCATTATCTCATACCCTGTCGAGTTGTCAGTAACATAAAGATTTTAAATAAAAGAATTAATAACATGCTTACCTTATGTGACTCTTAAATTAAAACTCGTCGTTTCATTCGGTACCTTCCGATTTTTAATAGTTGTCATATTTCACTTTAATCGATTTCTCAACTTAATCTCCTTACCCTATCTAATGTTTCTACTTTACTTTTTAAAAAAATTATTATTATATTTTAATTTATTAAATTCTATATTCAAATAAGTAGCTTATCCGATGCCGTATTTTATTTGAAAATTTTACTTGACCCAAATGTCTTCCAAAATAAACTCACTCATTGATTTCCTCTTTGGTTCAGAAACTGTAATTTTACTTTATTATATATGAATAGATCCCTCGAATATTATTTATTAGCATTTAACACGGATACTATGTACCTGGTGTGATGACCCGATAGGTCATCTAGAGTTTTAAACCTAAATTCTGTATTTTGAAACATCAAATATCTCATTTTAGCCTTCCTCGATTTACGTACGCAGTCCGTGTCTTTTTCTAGAAGGCTTTTATCACGACCCAAAACCTACCCCGTCGTGATGGTGCCAATCGTAGAACTAGGCAAGCCACAACTCAACATCTCAACACAGAAAAATATTTGAACATAAAGACAAAAGCAATTTAATAATTTAGGAAAACTTTTTTGAAAATAGAAATATCCAAAATACGATAAAATCCATCCCAAAACAAGGGTGCCACAGAGTACATGAGCGTCTAAATTAGAATACAGCCCACTACAGTGTCTAGAAAAATAAACTGAAAATACAACTGGTGATAAAGGAGGAGAGTCAAGGCCTGCGAATGCCGTGCAACTACCTTGGTAGACTCCGAACTCTGAAGCCGCAATCAGTAACCGCCGCCGTGAACAAAAATGCCTGGATCTGCACACGAGGTACAAGGAGTAACGTTAGTACATCCAACTCAGTAAGTAAGAAGTCCAAACTTTGGACTGAAAGGTAGTGACGAACTCAACCGGTACAGATAAAATAGAAATAACTGAACAGAAACGTAGGCATGCATTCAAATTAAATAGGCAACTCAAACAGTAAAGTGAAGAAGATCCGAACAGTGTAAAGAATATAACTCTGCTATCTCTACATGCCAATGAACATGCTGTATGTGATGCAACATGCTGTCAGCCTCATGTGCTCACATTCTCGAATGCTCAACCACTCAGTACTGTATATGGCCCATACGGCCCAGGGAAGATCCATCCCAGAACATATACATCACTGACTATAAGTCACCCAGTAACGAGGAAGGCCAATCCAGCCCTGTGGAGAAGATCCATCTCGAGGTATCAAGTACTTCGGACAAGATCCATGTCCAGGGAAGATCTATATCCCTTAATAATATCAATCGCGCTCACTGGGGGTGTGTACAGACTCCAGAGGGTCTCCTATAGCCCAAGCGCTATCATAAAATCAGTATAACCGCTGCGGCGTGTAGCCCGATCCCATAACTGTCACTCATAATCAGGCTCTCAGCCTCACTCAGTCATCAATCTCTCCAGTCTCACTCACGGGCTCACAATATCATGAAAACTAGCCCGAAACAATGATATGATATATCAATAAACAACAACTGAGACGGAAATATGATATGAAATGTATGAACATGACAGAGTACATAATATAAATGAAATCAGTGAGATGACAGCAAGAAACGATCACTAGGGGTCCCAACAGTACCGGCATAAAGCCTAAACATGATATCTAGCATGATTGACAGCTCAATTACTTTATCACAAGATGAAAACACAGATATCAACAAAATAGAGTCACTATACCGTGCCATGGAATCAACCAGGCCACAATTCTCATGGTGCACGCTCGTACGCCCGTCACTTGACATGTGCGTTACCTCAATGCCAATCTTATAGCACATAGTTCGGGGTTTCGAACCCTCAGAACCAAGTTTGAAAGCATTACTTACCTTAAACCGAGCAAATCCTACTCCGAAATGCCTTTGCCCCTCGAATCAGTCTCCAAATGCCCCGAATCTAGCCAAAAGCAGTACGGTATAATTAATATAGGCTAAAGGAATCAATTCCACAAGAAAAGCATGAAATTATAAGCCAAAAATCCGAAATCGGCCCGAACCCGGCCCAGGGCCCACGACTCGAAATCCGACAAAAGTCACAAAACTCAAAAGCCTATTCACTCACGAGCCTAACCATAACAAAATTACTTAAATCCGATAACAAAATCCCATTCAAAACCTCAAAATTCTAACTCAAGAGTTCTTCCTCTTTTCCCCCAATTTCTCACCCCAAATCACAAATTAGATGATAAATTAAAGATGAAATCACGGGATTTAACCAAAACCAAGTAGGAATCACTTACCCCAATCAACTCCACAAAAATCCCTTCAAGAATCGCCAAATTCCATGTTCTCTAGCTCAAAATATGATAAATGGGTTCAAACCCTCGTTTTTGAAATTAAAACTACTGCCCAGATATCCTTCTTCGCGAACGCGACCGTCTTCTCGCGTTCACGTAGACCAACTCAGACTGCCTCTCAACTTAAGTCTTCGCGAACGCGACCCACGCTTCGCGAACGCGAAGCTTTGCTAACTCAGACCTTCGCGAACGCGTCCCTCACCTCGCGAATACGTAGAACAAAAGACTGGGGGTCCCCAGCTGCCTCACTCTCCTTCGCGAACGAGGCGCCACTCACGCGTTCGCAATGCACACACTGTCATACCTTCGCGTTCGCGTCCTTTCCTTCGTGAATGCGCAGAGCAGAATCTCACCAACTCAGAAATACTCTTCGCGAACGTGAGGCTCCTCTCGCGAACGCGTAAGAGGAAACTAGAAAAAGTGCAGCAGCAAATATCAGCTATCTCACCAAGGCCAAAAATGATCTGTTAACAACCCGAAACTCACCCGAGGCCCCCGGGACCTCAACCAAACATATCATCAAGTCTCAAAACACTATACGAACTTAGTCGAGCGTTCGAATCACTCAAAACAACATCAAAACACCAATTACACCTGGATTCAAGCCTAAAGAACTTCTAAACTTTTAAATTTCACAAACGGCGCTGAAACCTACCAAACCACGTCCGATTGACCTCAAAATTTGCACACAAGTCATATTCAGCATTACGGACCTATCCAATAGCCGGAATCGGAATCCGACACCGATATCAAAAAGTCAACCCCTCGGTCAAACTTCCCAAAAATTTGACTTTCGCCATTTCAAGCCTAGATTTGCTACAGACCTCAAATTCACAGTCCGGACATGCTCCTAAGTCCAAAATTACCCAACGGAGCTAACGGAACCGACAGAACTCCATTCCAAAGTCATCTTCACACCATCCTGACTGCGGTCAAAATCCTAAGAGTTAAGATTCCGTTTTAGAGACTAAGTGTCCCAAAACACTCCGAAACCAAAACAAGACCTCTCGATAAGTCACATAGGTATAAACAGATACGGGGAATGCAGTAAATAGGGGATTTGGGCTAATACGCTCAAAACGACCATCCGGGTCATTATATCCTCCCGCACTTAAACATACGTTCATCCTCGAACGTGCCAAGAGTTGTTTCCAAGCCACCAAATCATTATTCCATCTTATCACGCACGTACCCGAGGGTGATCCCACGTCATCCTATCCCACATAGGTCTGATAACACCACATAACTAAAATTGCTTAATTTTACCTAACCCACAAGCCTTAGAATCCAATTTCCGACATCCGGAATTTCTTATAAGGTCAGAATCCCGCAACCTACACACTGTATAAGTCTGAACAAGCTGTACCAAAAGCCGTAATCATAACTCAAATACTCAAAACTCAAATACCACATAGCTCAAATGCTCGAAGGAATGATTTCTAATCACCATAGCTGCTCGAAACAACCCTTTGCCGGTGATAAACCTCATATCAAACAAGACTCTATTCTAAAACCTTCGTACACCACCGATGATGAAAGAAACACGCAAAGACTCGTAACCATTCACCAGATCTACCAGTCGTGGAGCCCCCTCTCCTTCGACAAGAACCATAGCAAATTCCTAAGCCAACTTTCGATAATATCCTTCCAAATATGCCACAATCAAATCTGATAGCACCCATCCTAGATCCGACGACTCCATCTTATCAAATACCAGCTACTCTACTGACACGCCACACCAATACTATCTAAAGCCATAACCCGTGCAATCCGTGCACCAATAAGAAACCTTCCAAATGTACTCAATCACGAAAATGACTCAAATAAGAGAATCGTCCCGTAAGCTCGACGGGTACCACCCCAACGCAATGCTAAGAACCCATCACACACCATAAAACCATAACACATGAATCTAACACAAGGATCATATCTCAACATAACTCTGTCACAATGCGCGACCCCATACAAACACTAATCCATATGAAATACCTCAGCCACCATGCTCAAAATCAATAACCACGCGCAATTCGGCATCAAGTACTCGAAGTGCATTACCGTAATCATGGAGAAGCAAATGACACAATGCCACAAAAACCCGAAAGAACATAACCAATGTGCAACCACTTATGCATCATCTAAATACCCATCTCGCGCAAATTTCTGCTATAAGGCCCCAATAGAACTGCACCATGGGTGCATACAACCAACGAATCACAACCCCTCGTAGCATAGAAGAGTAACTCACCGAACATATCAAAAGACAAATAAGCTCAACAATAACCAAATGGCACATCCCTCAACAACAGTAGTATGGAGCCAACCAATCCGACTCGGTATAGAATACACATCCTAATTGGGCCTACCAATGGACCCCCAAATCAACTCCGGGCACCCCCACATGGATAAATAACCCTCTGAATACCCACAATGACTGAATCACAACACATACTATCGTCTAGATAGCTTTGGCCATGACTTTATAGTCCACAACCATGGAAACAACCTGCTCTTGAGAACTCCCAATCTCCAAATCTATATAACACATGAATCCCATATATGATCCCAACTCGGCCGCCAGAATATCTAACACATCTCTCATACACGATCATCCACGAGGAATACTCCTAAAATTCTTCTGTGCCACATAGTAAAAGTGAATATCAGCAGTCGATCAACCAGAAGAGTATCGCAATACTAATGAACATCCGTAAATCAAAACACAATGCCTATTTCAACCGCACACCCCTCTCAAGGATTATCGAGTAACTATAACATTCATCTAAATATACAACACTAACCATTCTGTCCAGAATTAGTGAACTTGCCTTCAAGAATGAACTGTCACCTTGTAGATGTAAATCTTTATCCTGCATAATACACCACATCTATCATCTCATCACCATATTGGTCTAGCCTACTACCTAGTTGTCCTATTTAGTTCGAGTTTCTTCTGACTAACCTCAATTTGATACTTCTCATTGTCAAAACTCTATGATCCTTACCCAAAGCTCACTACAAGACACCCTAACATAACACCACACCACCATAAGGCCCGTAAGCCATTGTACTCTTCTTAAGTACTTCCATAAATACCTCAACTGTAACGCTCACTCTATACCTTATGCGAATTTAAAATTATTCTTCTTACATTTCTTATACTAAAATGTAAAATCCATAATCAAAAAGAATTACCGCAAATCTCGGTACCATTAAATGTAATTTCAGATTCTAAATTGCACTACCCAAACGGGCTGAAAGACATGTGCCTCATTAGCATAACAAAGCTCAAATGGGTAACCCTGCCTTAACACCACCGATCAAATTCACACCCCGTGCGCACTACATTCTTCAAAATAACAATTTAATTATTTCATGATTTTGGTTTTCATAAAGTGCAATATAACCCACATTCAAGAAATTTTCTTACTCAAGTCATCCCCGATATCAACCTCTACAAGTCATAACCAATCAAACAAGTATGCCTCAGCCCAAAAACTAATACCATATAAAATCGTTCAATCAAATCATAGATAGCAGACTCCCCCACTTGGCTTAAAGCCATATAGCAAAACACTTGATAACTCACTACACCCAAGATAACATCTAAATTGACCATACTAAGCAATAAGAGATCTACTCTAGTCTCCAGACTCCCAATAGTCACCACACATGACCGATATACATGGTCCACAATGACAGTATCGCCCACCGGCATAGATACATTAACAGGTGAAACTAGAGACTCACAGGGTATATCCAGATAATGAGCGAAATGCGAGGACATACATGAATAAGTGGGACCAGGGTCAAATAATACAAATGCATCTCTATGGCAAACTAAGACATTACCTGCAATCACAGCATCCAAAGCAATGGCATCTGGTCTGGCAGGGAGTGCGTAGAAATGGGCATGACCACCACCTGATCGGCCTCCCCATCTAGGGAGACCCCTAGCTGACTAAGCTCCACCCCGATCTGGCTGGGCGGGTGGTGAAGTAACTGGTGCCGAAGTCGAAGGTTGACTCCTCTGCTGAGATGAACCTCCTGAAAGGCGGGGACAATGCCTCTTGATATGACCCAAATCTCCGAACTCAAAGCAACCTCTCTCTGCAAATGGCGGTGGGGACTGAAGGGAACCCTAAGCACCGGAATAACTGCTAGAAGGTCCTGACATAGATGGACCATGAGCTGATGGTGAATGAGACGAACTCAGAGCTGGTAGTGCACCGAATGAAGACTGGCCCTGCTGATAAATGTGTGCAACATGGCCAGATGATGCACCACGGTGAACCGGGCGAGTCGTCTGACCATGTTTGAAAGGAAGACCCCTACCGTGGTGGAACTGACCCCCATAAGGAACACCGCTGAATCCACCCTGTCCACGAGGCCTCTTGGCCTCCCTCTCAACCCGCTCCTAGCTGCGAACCATCTCAATCTGACGAGCTATATCGACAACCTCATCAAATATAGAACCAGACACTCTCTCTCTAGTCATAAGTAATCGTAGCTGAAAAGTGAGGCCATCTATGAACCTCCTGATCCTTTCCTTGTCTGTGGGAACCAACCAAAAAGCATGACGAGCCTAGTCTGAAAATCTCATCTCATACTGCATTGCAAACATATCACCGTGACAAAGCTACTCGAACTGCCTGTGCAGCTCCTCTCTGCGGGACTGAGGCACGAACTTCTCCAGAAAGAGAACAGAGAGCTGCTGCCAGGTAAGGGATGCTGCGCCGACCGACCTACACCTCTCGTAAGCCTTCCATTAACTGAAGGCAGCCCCAGAGAACTGAAAGGTAGTGAACGAGACTCCACTGGTCTCTAGAATACCGGCTGTACGAAGATCCTATGACATCTGTCCACGAAACCCTGTGCATCCTCTCCCTCTGCACCACTAAAATATGGAGGCCTCCTAAAGGCCTGGAATTACAATGGGCACAGGTGGTGCCTGAGCTTGTCCCACATGCTCATCCAGAACTGGAGCCTGCTCCTGAACTAGGGCAATAGGTCGATCTGTAGGTGCTTCCCTAGCTATGCTACGAGCTGCACCTCTGCCCCTACCGCGACCTCTACCTCGACTTCGGCCTCTCGCGGCCCTGACTGGTGGTACTGTTGGCTGTCCATCCTGCCCTGTAGTACGCGTCCTCAGCATCTGTGAGAGAATTAGAAAAACAAAAATTTGGTTACCATAATCAAAAGATTCGCATGACAAGAATTCAAGAATGTGAAGTTTCCTTATGGTTCAGCAGCCTCTCGAAGATAAGTACAGACGTCTCCGTACCGATCCACAAGACTCTACTAAACCTGCTCATGACTCGTGAGACCTATATAACCTAGACGCTGATACCAACTTGTCATGACCCAAAACCTACCCTGTCGTGATGGCGCCTATCGTGGAACTAGGCAAGCCACAACTCAACATCCCAACACAGAAATATCTTTGAACATAAAGACAGAAGCAATTTAATAATTTAGGAAAGCCTTTTTGAAAACACAAATATCCAAAATACGATACAATCCATCCCAAAACCAGGGTGTCACAGAGTACATGAGCGTCTAAATTAGAATACAGTCCAATACAGTGCCTAGAGAAATAAACTGAAAATACAACTGGTGAGAAAGGAGGAAAGTCAAGGCCTGTGAACGCCGTGCAACTACCTTGGTAGTCTCCGAACTCTGAAGCCGCAATCAGCAACCACCGTCATGACCAAAAATGCCTGGATCTACACACGAGGTACATGGAGTAACGTGAGTATATCCAAATCAGTAAGTAACAAGTCCAAACTTTCGACTGAAAGGTAGTGACGAACTCAACCGGTACAGATAAATTAGAAATAACTTAACAGAAACGTAGGCATGCTTTCAAATAAAATAGGCAACTCAAACAGTAAAGTGAAGAAGATCCGAACAGTGTAAAGAATATAACTCTGCTATCTCTACATGCCAATACACATGCTATATGTGATGCACCATGCTGTCAGCCTCATGTGCTCACACTCTCGAATGCTCAACCACTCAGTATTGTATAAGGCACATATGACCCAGGGAAGATCCATCCCAGAACATATTCATCACTGACTATAAGTCACCCAGTACCGAGGAAGGTCAATCCAGCCCTGTGGAGAAGATCCATCTCCAGGTATCAAGTACTTCAGACAAGATCCATGTCCAGGGAAGGTCCATCCCTCAATAATATCAATCGCGCTCATTGGGAGTGTGTACAGACTCTGGAGGGGCTCCTACAGCCCAAGCGCTATCATAAAATCAGTATAACCGCTGCGACGTGCATCCCGATCCCATAACTGTCACTCATAATCAAGCACTCAGCCTCACTCAGTCATCAATCTCTCCAGTCTCACTCACGGGCTCACAATATCACGAAAACTAACCCGAAACAATGATATGATATATCAATAAACAACAACTAAGATGGAGATATGATATGAAATGCATGAACATGACTAAGTATATATTATCAATGAAATAAATGAGATGATAGCAAGAAACAACCACTAGGGTTCCCAACAGTACCGGCATAAAGCCTAAACATGATATCTAGCATGATTGACAGCTCAATTACTTTATCACAAGATGAAAACGCAGATATCAACAAAATAGAGTCATTATACAGTGCCCTGGAATTAACCAGGCCACAATTCTCACGGTGCACGCTCGCACGCCCGTCACTTGGCATGTGCGTCACCTTAATACCAATCGTATACCACATAGTTCGGGGTTTCGAACCCTCATAACCAAGTTTGAAAGCGTTACTTACCTCAAATCGAGCAACTCCTACTCCAAAATGCATTTGTCCCTCGAATCAGTCTCCAAATGCCCCGAATCTAGCCACAAGAAGTACGGTATAATTAATATAGGCTAAAGGAATCAATTCCACAAGAAAAATATGAAATTATAAGCCAAAAATCTGAAATCGGCCCGAACCCGACCCCCGGGCCCACGTCTCAAAATCTGACAAAAATCACAAAACCCGAAATCTCATTCACTCATGAGCCTAACCAGACCATAATTACTCAAATCCGATAACAAAATCCCATTTAAAACCTCATAATTCTAACTTAAGAGTTCTTCCTCGTTTCCCTAATTTCTCACCCCAAATCACAAATTATATGATGAAATCACGGGATTTAACCAAAACCAAGTAGAAATCACTTACCCCAATCAACTCCATAAAACTCCCTTCAAGAATCGCCCAATTCCATGTTCTCTAGCTTAAAATATGATAAATGGATTCAAACCCTCGTTTTTAAAATTAATACTGCCTGCCCAGATATCCTTCTTCGCGAACGCGACCGTCTTCTCACGTTCGCGTAGACCAACTCAGACTGCCTCTCAACTTAACTCTTGATGAATGTGACTCACGTTTCGCGAACGCGAAGCTTTGCAAACTCGGACCTTCGCGAACGCATCCCTCACCTCACGAACGCATAGAACAAAAGACTGGGGTCCCCAGCTGGCTTACTCCCCTTCACGAACGCGGTGCCACTCATGCGTTCGCGATGCACACACTGCCATACCTTCGTGTTACTGTCCTCTCCTTCGCGGACGCGTAGAGCAAAATCTCACCAACTCAGAAACACTCTTCGCGAAACGTGCAATAGCACATATCAGCTATCTCACCAAGGAAACAAATAATCCGTTAACCAATCGAAACTCACCCGAGGCCCCGGGGATCTCAACCAAATATACCATCAAGTCCCAAAATACTATACGAACTTAGTCGAGCCTTCAAATCACTCAAAACAACATCAAAACACCAATTACACCCGGATTCAAGCCTAAAGAACTTCTAAACTTTCAAATTCCACAAACGACGCCGAAACCTACCAAACCACATCCGATTGACCTCAAATTTTGCACACAAGTCATATTCAACATTACAGACCTACTCTAACTTCTGGAATCAGAATCCAACCCCGATATCAAAAAGTCAAACCCCGGTCAAACTTTCCAAAAATTCGACTTTCGCCATTTCAAGACTTAATTTGCTACAGACCTCAAATTCACAGTCCGGACACGTTCCCAAGTTCAAAATCACCCAATGGAGCTAACTGAACTGACGAAACTCTATTTCGGAGTCGTCTTCACACCATCCTAACTATAGTTGCCCGAAAGCAAATTCGGAGGTACCTAGCTCGAGTTATCGCCTTTTTTCAAACATTTGAAGTTTAAAGGTTTAATGAATTTAATGATTTGACCAAGGTTTGACTTTATTGCTACCGGACCTGGATTTCGATACCGGAGCTTGGTATATTTCATTACTATATTTATGACTCGTCTGCAAAATTTGGTGAAAAACGGAGTAGGTTTTATGTGATTCTGACGTTCGGTTGTAAAATTAGAAATTCTAACGTTTCATTGAAAATTTCATTTGATTTGGTGTCCGGTTCATAGTTATAGGTATTATTTTAGCGATTTGATTACGCGAGTGAGTTCACATGAGGAGTTTGGACTTGTGCGCATGTTTTGTTTGGAGCCCCGAGGGATCGGGTGGGTCTCGGATAGACTACGGAAGGATTTTGGACTTAAAATCATAACTGAAGCCTTTAGGATTCTGGTGTCTACTGCAGACTTCGCAATTGTGAGGTCTTGCTCGCAAATGCGAGCCTCGTATTTGTGAAGAAATTATCGCATTTGCGATCATGGGATGAGGGATTGGTTTCTCGCAACTTCGAGTACTCTACCACAATTTTGAAAGAGGCATGTCCGCAATTGCGATGGGAACTGGGGGGGAGGGGGAGCTTGTTCATATTTGCGATCAATTGGGTCGCATTACCGGTAGGGGCCAGTTCGCATTTGTGAACAAATCATCGCAAATGCGATGATAGCAAAAATGTGGGGACTTCGTATTTGCGAAGGAAATCTCGCATTTGTGGGATTTGCAATTGCGAACCCCAGGTCGCAATTGTGACATTTGCGCCTGGTCAAAAGCTGAGTTAGACGGGATTTTGTTAATTCTTTCAAATTTTCAAACGTAGAAACCTTAGAGGCGATGTTTCCAAGAGCTTTTCTTCCCCAATTCGTTAGTAAGTAATTCTAACCTACTTTCTTTCAATTACCCATTATATTTTTTAAGGTTTCAACCAAAAATCTAGGATTTTCATGGTAGAAATTGGGGATTTGGGTAGAATTAGGGACTTTTGTAGAATTAGAATTTAGACCTCAAATTGAGGTCGGATTTCAAAATAAATTGCATAACTGGGCTCGGGGATAAATGGGTATTCGGACTTTGGTCAGAATTTCGGGTCTGGACTAAGCAAGCCCGGGAGTTGACTTTTTCAATAATGACCAAAATTGAATCTTTCTCATTCGTGAGTAGTTCTTGAGGCTTATTTTGAATCGTTGGTTGTAATCGGTTAGATTTGGTTGGCTCGGAGGCTTGTTTGAAAGGCGTTGCCGTGGTTGAGCTTTGAGTTGATTTTTGGAGCGAGGTAAGTATCGTAGTTAACCTTGACTTGAGGGATTAGGTCTTTTTTGCCTATTTGCTACGTGTTTAAATGTTGGGTACAATGTATATGTGAGGTGACGAGTACTTATACATTGTTCTTGAGTAAAACATGAGGTTAAAACTTGTTTATAGTGATTTATTTCCTTCTTTGATTATGATATCCATGTCTAGACTAGTTTATTACTTAATTGATCATTCTTTCCGCATTTATGAATTAGTTGTGATAATTGAATATTATTGGAAGTTGAGGCTCGGTATTGTGGAAACGTTGTCGATGTAAGGTTTATTCTTGATTATTCTTATTCCCAAATGTCATATATTCATTGCTTTGTGGTAAGGGAGAGAGTGTTATTGGACGAAGGGTGATGCCGTACCGATTATTATTTCATTTGTTGATTAATACATAGTGAGGAAGAGAGTTAAAACATGAAGGGTGATGTCGTGCCGTATTTATCATTTCATGATTAAATTGAGAGTAAAAGCACGAAGGGTGATGTCGTGCCGTATTTATCATTTTATGGGGAGGTTGAGAGTAAAAGCACGAAGGGTGATGTCGTGCCATTATTACTGTTTCATGGTGAGGTTGAGGGTAAACGCACGAAGGGTGATGGCGTGCAGTTTATAATCATTATGTTTATCTGTTTCATTGACTGAAGGTTTATTGACTATTTCATGTTGTCATTCCCTGTTGTAGTTACCGTATTTTGTACCCATCTCGCATGTCACCTCCCAATAGTACATGTTAAATCCTTATTTGTCGTTATGTTGTGCGTGTATTTTAGTATGTACAGGTTTAATTACGTGGGTGTCCTATCATAGCCTCGTCACTACCTCGTCGTGGTTAGGATCGACACTTACGGAGTACATTGGGTCCGTTGTACTCATACTACACTCTGAATTTCTTGTGTAGATTTTTGTACTGGTCCCAGCTGTACATGGGGTGCATCAGCTCGGATTAGCATTTGGAGACTCAAGGTAGATATGCTGGCGTCCCCAGACCTTGAAGTCCCCTTCCTCTTTCCTTATATATTGTTCATCTCATTCTAGACATTTGTATTTATTTCAAACTCTGTATGTAGAACCTCTATAAGCTCGTGTACTTGTGACTCCAGATACGGGTTGTACTAGATATTTGATTATTATGCTATTTCGTACTTCATTTTAGCATCATATCTGTCCGATTGGTTAAATTGTTCGAAGTGTTTAAAATTGGTACAAGAATTACTCTAACGTTGGCTTGCCTAGCAAGTGAAATGTTAGGCGCCATCACGGTCCCGAAGGTGGGAATTTCGGATCGTGACAAGTTAGTATCAGAGAACTAGGTTACCTAGGTCTCACGAGTCACGAGCAGGCTTAGTAGAGTCTAGAGGATCGGTACAGAGACGTCTGTACTTATCTTTCAGAGGCTATGGAGTTAAGGAACAGTTTCCTTCTATTATTCTCTGTCATGCAATTTTATTCTCTCATTGATAATTAAACTCTTCTACTCTTGTTCTCTCGCAGATGGCGAGAACATGTACCGCATCTTCAGCTGGACAGCAGCCGGAGCCCCCAATGGTAGGTCCTACAGTAGAGGACTAGGCCAAGGTCATGCCTGGGGCCGAGGCAGAGGTAGAGATCTGCCTAGAGCTCGAGCAGCAGCACTAGAAGTGGAGCCCCATGTGGACTTTGATGAGGAGGTTCCAGCTTAGACTGTACCTGTTGGACCCGCTCAGGTCCCGGAGGGGTTTTATCGCCACTCCAGTGCGTCAGGATGCTCTAGTGCTTTTGGTGGGCCTTATGGAGAGTGTGGGCTAGGCCGGTACATTTCTGGTGGCACCAGCCGTCTCTTAGGCTAGGGGAGGAGCACAAACTCCCACTACTCACACTCCGGAGCAGATGGGTCCCCAGTATCAGACTCCAGCAGCCCCGCCAGTTGGGGTAGCTTAGCCAGTTTTTCTGGCCCAGGCTGGTGATAGGCCTGCCATGTCTTCTGACGGCTTATTGAGATTTGACAGGTTTACTAAGCTCTTTACAGTTCACTTTAGTGGTTCACCTTCTGAGGACCCACATAATTATCTTGACCGCTGCCATGAAGTACTGCGGATCATAGGTATAGTTGAGACCAATGGGGTCGATTTTTCTGTATTTGAGATGACAGGTTCCGCGAAAAGGTGGTGGAGAGATTACATGTTGACCAGACCAGCTGGGTCGCCTGCACTTACTTGGGAGTAGTTCTCATAGCTATATCTAGAGAAGTTTCTCCCTATCACACTGAGAGAGGATTACCGCAGGTCAGTATGACTGTTACTTAGTGCGAGACTCGTTTTCTGGATCTAGATTGTCATACTCTTCTTATGCTTCCTACTGAGAGAGAGAGAGGGTGAGGATGTTTATTGATGGGCTCACTCACCCTATCAGGCTACAGATGGCCAAGGAGACCACGGTGAGATTTCCTTTCAGACGGCTGCTAATGTTGCTAGGAAGATTGAGGTGGTTCTTGCATAGGAGAGAGGACAAGGGTCTAATAAAAGGACTCGTAATTTCAGTGGGTTCAGTGGCGCCTCGTCTGGGGGCAGGGGTACATTTGGTAGAGGCCATCCTCCCAGGCCATTTCATTCAGCGCTCCAGGAATCTCACAATGCTTCAGGTGGTCGCGGCCCTCATACGACTCATTCCAACTAGACAACCTACAATGGGCCACCAGGTTCTACTAGTGCACATCCACTCCAGAGTTTTCAGGAGGGTTACTCAGGTCGACAGGGTCAGTTTTAGGGTAAGCAGTCACAGCAGCTGAGGTCCTGTTATACTTGTGGTGATCTGAGACACATTGCTAGATTTTTCCCTCGGGCACCGGACATCTCACAGCATCAGGGTTCTCGTGCCATGGTCCCGGCACCGGTTGCTTCACCGCCCGCTCAGCCAGCTAGAGGTAGGGGTCAGGCAGCTAAAGGTGGAGATCAAGCCATTAGAGGTGGAGGCCAGCCAGTTAGAGGCCGTCCCAGGGACGCAGTTCAGAGTGGTGGGGCCCAGTCCCAATTTTATGCCTTTCCAGCGAGGCCTGAGGCTGAGTCATCTGACATTGTTATCACAGGTATTGTCCCAGTTTGCCATAGAGATGCTTTAGTTCTATTTGATCTGGGCTCTACTTATTCCTACGTGTCATCCTACTTTGCTTCATATCTGGTTGTGCCTTGTGATTCTTTGAGTGCTCCTATGTATGTGTCCACACCTGTGGGAGATTCTATCATAGTAGATCGTGTCTATCGTTCGTGTGTGGTTACCATTGGGAGTCTTGAGACTAGCGTAGATCTCCTGCTTCTCGATATGATAGATTTTGATGTCATCCTAGGTATGGATTGCTTGTCACCTTATCATGCTATGTTGGACTGTCACACCAAAACAGTGACCTTAGCCTTGTCGGGGTTTCCTCGATTAGAGTGTAAGGGGATTTTTGGTCATTCTACCAGTAGGGTTATCTCTTATATGAAGGCTCAGCGTATGGTCGAGAAAGAGTGTCTAGCTTATTTGGCTTATGTCCGCGATTCTAGTGCGAACATTCCTTCCATGGATACAGTACCAGTTGTGCGTGAGTTTCCAGAGGTATTTCCTGCAGATCTGTCGGGGATGCCACCCGAAAGAGATATTGACTTCTGTATTGATTTGGCCCCAGGCACTCAGCCCATTTCTATTCTGCCATACCATATGGCCCTGCTAGAGTTGAAAGAATTAAAGGAGCAGTTGCAAGATTTACTTGATAAGGGATTCATTAAACGTAGTGTCTCGCCTTGGGGTGCGCCTGTGTTGTTCATGAAGAAGAAAGATGGATCGATGAGGATGTGCATAGACTATCGGCAGTTGAACAAAGTCACAATAAAGAACAAGTATCCATTGACGAGGATTGATGACTTATATGATCAACTTCAAGGTGCCAGGGTATTTTCGAAGATTGATTTGAGGTCTAGCTACCATCAGTTGAAGATTAGGGCATCTGATGTCCCTAAGACAACTTTTCGGACTCGGTATGCGCATTATGAGTTTCTAGTCATGTCATTTTGGCTGACTAATTCCCCAACAATATTTATGGATTTGATGAACCGGGTGTTCAAGCCCTACTTAGATTACTTGGCAATTGTATTTATTGATGATATATTGATCTACTCCGAGAGGAGCACGAGCAACATTTTCGGATTGTACTTCAGACTCTGAGTGATAAGCCAGTTATATGCCAAGTTTTCAAAGTGCAATTTTTGGTTAGACTCAGTCGCCTTTTTGGGGAACGTCGTATCGGCAGAGGGCATACATGTGGATCCTAAGAAGATTGAGGCAGTTCAGAACTGGCCTACACCCACTTCAGCTACGGAGATCCAGAGTTTCCTGGTTTTGGTGGGTTATTATCGTCGGTTCGTTGAAGTGTTTTCATCTATAGCAGCCCCATTGACCATATTGACCTAGAAGGGTGCCTCATTCAGATGGTCAGACGAGTGTGAGTTGAGCTTTTAGAATCTCAAGACTACTTTGACTATGGCGCCAGTGTTGGTGTTACCCACATGTTTAGGATCTTACACGGTGTATTGTGATGCATCTCATGTTGGGCTCGGTGCAGTACTGATGCAGGATGGCAGGGTGATCGCATATGCATCGCGGCAGTTGAAGGTTCATGAGAAGAATTACCATGTTCATGATTTATAGTTGGCAGCCATTGTTCATGCACTGAAGATTTGGAGGCACTATCTTTACGGCGTGTCGTGCGAGGTATTCACGGATCACCGGAGTCTACAATATTTGTTCAAACAAAAGGATCTCAATTTGAGGTGGAGGAGGTGGTTGGAGCTATTGAAAGACTATGATATCACCATCTTGTATCATCCCGGGAAGGCCAATGTGATGGCCGATGCCTTGAGTAGAAAGGCAGCGAGTATGGGCAGCCTTGCATACATTCCGGTTGGTGAGGGGCCTCTTGTTGTAGATGTTTAGGTATTGGACAATCAGTTCGTGAGGTTGGACGTTTCAGAGCCCAGTCGTGTTCTAGCTTGTACAGTCGCTCGGTCTTCCTTATATAAGCGCATCAGAGAGCGGCAGTATGATGATCCTGTCTTGCTTGTCCTTAGAGACATAGTGCGGCCTGGTGGTGCCAAGCAGGTTACTGTGGGAGATTATGGGGTTCTAAGGATGGAGGGTCGTATTTGTGTGCCCAATGTAGATGGACTTTATGAGTTGATTCTTGAGGAGGCCCACATCACGGTATTCTATTCATCTGGGTGCCGCCAAGATGTATCAGGACTTGCGATAGTATTATTGGTGGAGAAGAAAGAAGAAGGATATAGTGGCATATGTAGCTCGGTGTCTAAATTGTTAGCAAGTAAAGTATGAGCATCAGAGACCTGGTGGTTTGCTTTAGAAGTTAGAGATTCCTGAGTGGAAGTAGGAGAGTATCACTATGCATTTTGTTATAGGACTCCCACGGACTCAGAGGAAGTTCGACGCGGTATGGGTTATTGTGGACAGGCTGAACAAGTCAGCGCATTTTATTCCTATGGCAGTTACCTATTCTTTAGAGCTGTTGGCTGAGATCTACATCCGCGAGATCATTCGTCTTCACGGTGTGCTAGTGTCTATCATTTCTGATCGAGATACGCAATTCACCTCGCACTTATGGAGAGTAGTACAGCATGAGTTAGGCACACAGGTTGAGTTGAGCACATCATTTCATCCTCAGACAGATAGACAGTCCGAGCGCACTATTCAGATATTGGAGGATATGCTTCGCGCTTGTGTTGTAAATTTCGAGGGTTCTTGGGATCAGTTCTTGCCACTTGCGGAGTTTGCCTACAACAACAGCTACCATTTGAGCATTCAGATGGCTCCTTATGAGGCATTATACGGGAGGCGGTGCCGATCGCCAGTTGGATGCTTCAAGCCGTGGGAGGCTTGGTTGTTGGGTACAGATTTGGTACAGAATGCCTTGGATAAGGTCAAGATTATTCAGGATCGACTTAGCACAGCTCAGTCTAGGTAGAAGAGTTATGCCGGCTGTCGAGTTTGTGATGTTGCATTCATGGTCAGAGAGAGTGCATTTCTTCGTGTTTCATCCATGAAGGGTGTGATGAGGTTTGGGAAGAAGGGCAAGTTGAGCCCTAGGTATATCAGACCCTTTGAGATTCTGGAGAGTATACGTGAGGTGGATTACAGGCTCGCATTGCCACCTAGTTTATCAGCAGTCCATCTGGTGTTCCATGTGTCTATGCTTTGTATGTATCATAGTGATCCATCTCATGTGTTAGATTTCAGCTCAGTCCAGTTGGACAAGGATTTGACGTATGAGGAGGAACCAGACGAATGGTTATTTTAGATGTGGATAATATGATGACTCGATAGGTCATCTAGAGTTTTAAACCTTAATTCTGTGTTTTGAAACCTCAAATATCTCATTTTAGCCTTCCTCGATTTATGTGTGTAGTCCGCGTCTTTTTTCGAAATGATTTATGCTAAAAATTGATAAAATGTGAAATTGTGCCTTGAAGATATATTTGAGTTGACTTTGGTCAAGGTTTTGAGCAAACAGACCCAGATCCGTATTTGGACGATCCCGATGGGTCCGTGTTGTGATTTGGGACCTGGGCGTATGCCCGAAATCGAATTCGGAGGTCCCTAATTTGAAGCTCGAGTTATCGCATTTTTCAAAAAATTGAAGTTTAAAGGTTTAATAAATTTAAAGATTTGACCAAGGTTTGACTTTATTGCAACCGGGACCGGAGCTTGGTATATGTTCATTACTATATTTATTACTTGTCTGCAAATTTTGGTGAAAACAGAGTTGGATTGACGTGATTCGGATGTCTGTTTGGTAAAATAGAAATTCTAAAGTTTCATTAAAAATTTCATTTGATATTGTGTCCTGTCCATAGTTTTAGGTGTTATTTTGGCGATTTGATCGCGCGAGCGAGTTCGTATGAGGTTTTTGGACTTGTGTGCGTGTTTGGTTTGGAGCCCTGAGGGTTCGGGTGGGTTTCGAATAGGCTACGGAAGGAGTTTGGACTTAGAATCATAGCTGAAGCCTTTGTGCTTCTGGTGTCTGCTACATACTTCGCAATTGCGAGGTCTGGCTCGCAAATATGAGCCTCGCATTTGTGAGAATGGGCTGGGGGATTGGTTTCTCATAATTTTGAGTACTCTGCCGCAATTGCGAAAGAGGCAGGTTCGCATTTGCGATAGGAACTGGGGGGGGAGGGG
>AWOL01S0019462.1:56056-66751 GCA_000715115.1 Nicotiana otophora | reverse complement strand
GGGGGCTTGTTGGCATTTGCGGTAGGGCCAAGTTCGTATTTGCGAATAAATAATCGCAAATGTGATGATAGCAGAAATGTGGGGACTTCGCATTTGCGAAGGAAATTTCGCATTTGTGGGGTTCGCAATTGCGAACCCTAGGTTGCAATTGCGACATCTGCGCCTGGTCAAAAGCTAAGTTAGACGGGATTTTATTCATACTTTCAAATTTTCAAACCTAGAAACCTTAGAGACGATTTTTCCAAGAGATCTTCTTCCTCACTTCGTTGGTAAGTGATTCTAACCTACTTTCTTTCAATTACCCATTATATTTTATAAGAGTTCAACCAAAAATCTAGGATTTTCATGGTAGAAATTTGGGTTTCGGTAGAATTAGGGGCTATTTGTAAAATTGGAATTTAGACCTCATATTGAGGTCAGATTTCGAAATAAATTGCAAAGCCGGGCTCGAGGGTGAATGGGTAATCAGATTGTGGTCCGAATTTTGAGTTTGGACCAAGCGGGCCCGGGAGTTGACTTTATCAATAATGACCTAAATTGAACCTTTCTCATTCGTGGGTAGTTCTTAAGGCTTATTTTGAATCGTTGGTTGATAATATGCTAGATTTGGTTGACTCGGAGGCTTGTTCGAAAGGCAAAGCCGTGGTTGAGATTTGAGTTGATTTTTGGAGCGAGGTAAGTGTCGTGGTTAACCTTGAATTGAGGGATTAAGACTTGTTTGCCTATTTGCTACGTGTTTAAATGTTGGGTACAATGTATATGTGAGGTGACGAGTACTTATGCATTGTTCTTGAGTAAAGCATGAGGTTGAAACTTGTTTCTAGTGATTTATTTCCTTCTTTGATTATGATATCCATGTCTAGACTAGTTTATTACTTAATTGATCATTCTTTCCGCATTTATGAATTAGTTGTGATAATTGAATATTATTGGAAGTTGAGGCTCGGTATTGTGAAAATGTTATCGATGTAAGGTTTATTCTTGATTATTCTTATTTCCAAATGTCATATATTCATTGCTTTGTGGTAAGGGAGAGAGTGTTATTGGACGAAGGGTGATGCCGTACCGATTATTGTTCCATTTGTTGATTAATACATAGTAAGGAAGAGAGTTAAAACATGAAGGGTGATGCCGTGCCGTATTTATCATTTCATGATGAAATTGAGAGTAAAAGCACGAAGGGTGATGTCGTGCCGTATTTATCATTTTATGGGGAGGTTGAGAGTAAAAGCACTAAGGGTGATGCCGTGTCATTATTACTGTTTCATGGTGAGGTTGAGGGTAAACGCACGAAGGGTGATGGCGTGCAGTTTATATTCATTATGTTTATCTGTTTCATTGACTAAAGGTTTATTGACTATTTCATGTTGTCATTCCCTGTTGTAATTACCGTATTTTGTACCTATCTCGCATGTCCCCTCCCAATAGTACATGTTAAATCCTTATTTGTCGTTATGTTGTGCGTGTATTTTAGTATGTACAGGTTTAATTATGTGGGTGTCTTGTCATAGCCTCGTCACTACCTCGTCGAGGTTAGGCTCGACACTTATGGAGTACATTGGGTTGGTTATACTTATACTACACTCTGCACTTCTTGTGCAGATTTTGGTACTGGTCCCACCTGTACGTGAGGTGCATCAGCTCAGATTAGCATTTGGAGACTCGAGGTAGATCTGCTGGCGTCCGCATACCTTAAAGCCCCCTTCCTCTTTCCTTATTTACTGTTCGTCTCATTCGAGACAATTGTATTTATTTCAGACTTTGTATGTAGAACTTCTAGAAGCTCGTGTACTTGTGACTCCAGATCCGGGTTGTACTAAATATTGGATTATTATGCTATTTCGTACTTTATTTTAGCTTCATTTCTATCTGATTGGTTAAATTGTTCGAAGTGTTTAAAATTGGTACAAGAATTACTCTAACGCTGGCTTGCCTAGCAAGTAAAATATTAGGCTCCATCATGGTTCCGAAGGTGGAAATTCCGGGTCGTGACATTATTTGGTTGAGTTACTTAATTACTTGGTTATTTCTCGTTGCCATTCGTGTTCCCCTTATCTTCACTGTTGATTGTAATTTGAATTCTTTCTGTTATTGGGCTTACATTAATATTCTTTCCTTGTTAGCTTTATGTCATATCCTGCACAGGTTTACATGTCTGGTAGGTGTCTTGTCCTGGCCTTGTCACTACTCTACCGAGGTTAGGCTTGATACTTACTGGGTACCACTATGGTATACTCATGCTACGCTTCTGCACATTTTTGTGCAGAATCAGGTAATACAAATCGAGTTTGTTTGAGACTTATGCTTGTGCGGCTGGAGATTTCAAGGTACACCTGCTGGACGTTCGGAGGCTCCGAAGTCACTTTCTGTTGTATTTATTTCCATTGTTTCATATTACTCTGGAACAATGATATATTCATTATATATAGTTACTTTTAGAAAGGTTTATGACGTGTACTACCGATTTTGGGATTGTAAGCTTTGTATAAAAAAATTTTGTTCATGTTTAATAGTTTTTGGTTGAGTTTACCATTAATTCAGTAAGTATTAGGCTTACCTAGTTCCTAAGACTAGGTGCCATCTCGACATCCTACGGAGGAAAATTGGGATCCTGACACTACCTTCACAAAATAGGGGTAAGGACTATGTACATAATACCATCCTCAGACACAATATCAAACAATATTTTAAAAGGCGTGGGCGTAAGGCGAGGCATTTTACATATGTCTCAGCGGAGCGTAAACCCCATAGATATTTAATTTTTAATATTTTATAAAATAATATAATGACAATAAATATTTATAAACAGGTAAAATTGCATAAAAATTGAAGAAAACTATATATATGTGTGCTCCATCCCCACAAAAAACTAATCAAAATAATCTACTATATGCTACTTACAAGCACAAGTAATTTGAGACTAAAAGAGTAAAGTTTTCTATATGGAGGAACAAAAAGAATGATTAACCTGCAATTTGAACTTTGAATTTGCTGTTATGAAGAAGAATGTAGTTCTCTTTGTATTTGTAAAAAAAATTAAATATTCGTTGCTTTTGAGAGATATTAGCAGACCAGCGGACAAGATAAAAAATTGAAAAAACTATGAATTAGGGCTTAAATCAATAAAAAGGGTCTTGACTTTTAAATTTAATACTTTTGAGTTCCTTTTTAAACCTTTTGAGTAATTACCAAACTGACTTTTGAGAATTTGGGTATTATATGAAGGACTAATTCAATAAATTTTGTTTTAATTTGAAAAAGTCTCTTGGGCTTAGTTCTCACTAAAAAAAATGCGCCTCGAACGCCCGGGCGTACTCCCCATATTACTGGGCGTACGCCTCTTGAGATTTTCGCCCCACACCATCGCCCCGGGGCTCGCTCTAGAAACACCTTTTAAAATAGTGATATCAAACAAAACGAGAGGATTTGATTCGATGAGACCCATTAAAAGGCTGTGAATTAGCAAAGAAATGTTATATGGTTCTCGTGGCCAACAAAAATGTGAGGGAAGATAGGGTAAGACGTGGAAATTTCATATGGTTCTCATCGCCATTGTATCAATTCTGCAACTAACTTATTAATTTCAGCAACCACTGCACTCCGGGTACCAATTAGTTTATAGTTCAATATTTACATATATTAGGCAGGTTACTTGCAAGTTGCAACAACAAAGTAAAATATACTTATAATTTGCAAATTTCTTATACTGTTGGTGCGTATGAGATAAATCTATTAGTTTATTAGTGTCACACTCTAACTCTTCTCCACATACAACCATGTAGACTGTGGTGGAATGTACGAGACTTTTCACTCTTAGCTAGGCGTTTCATGTTCGAATCCTGAGAATACATATATTTTTTGTATATGTGCATTTTGATAAAATGGATATTGGGCCTAACTCAACCCCAAAAACTAGCTTATGAGGTGAGGATTGCTTAAGACCATCTAAGGAGACCAAAGACCTCAAATCTCACCGATGTGGGACAACTCAACACATCTCGACTAGTTTTACCGATTATTTGCCATCTCCTACAAGCACATGTACTAGATAACTCTTTCACCAAGGCTTAGCATATGAATATAAATAATCTAGTACTTTTTTTCTCCACTGAGATTTGAACCTGACACCTCATAATTCTCAACCATTTCTTTTTTCTAAGATAGCGTTTGAAATAAATTTGATTGAAACTTGAAAAAAAAGTTTTTTAAATTGTGTTGAAAAATAATTTTTTAAAGTTGAAGTTATGTTTGGACATGTATTTTATTTGTAGACAAATTGATGTTTTGTGAGTGGAAGAAACATTTTCACCCAAAATAAAAATTTTGAATTATTTTTTCCCAAAACATGATCATATTTCATAAACAAACAATGTTTTCAAAAAAAAATTAAAAAATGAAGCCAGAATCTATGGTCAAACGGGAGCTAATAATTTAGTATTTGACAATTTATGATTTTAAATTTTCAATATTTGATATTTATCATCATTTCCAACGACATATATAACTCACTCTTTGCATTTCGATCGAGCTCTAATTTATGCTTGTCTTTTGAGAAATGATGCTGAAACCATTTGCTTGTCATAATAAGTCAACACAATATGTCAAGCTATCAAGAATAAAATCATATTATATGAGTCAAAGAAAATGCTTTTATGAAATTTAAATATGAAAATTATATCTTGGGAAACGGTTTAAGAACCCCAATGCTCCCTAATGTCGCACCTAATCAAAATCCGAAATAAGATTTAGCTACATACCTAAAGTTAGCCTGTAGGCTTATAGCATTATCTAATTTTTGAATACTTTTTTTAAGAAGCTTGAAATTAAAGATATTGCATTTCAATTCCATAGTGTTTATTGAGTATGAAAAAAAGGGAGTCCAAAATTCGGTAGCCTGCCGTTCGGAGATAGTCAACACTCAACTCTATGGGATTTTAAATTCTGTGTGCATCAATGAATTTGAATTAATCCTTTTCTACAAATATGTATCTCAAATTTCTCTTTCCTAATTTCAACATGTAGTTACAATATATTAGGCCTTTAACCATATGTAGGGATGAAAATGAGCGGATCGGGTTGGATATATGTGGGTCGAAAATGGGTAATATGAAAACGAATAAAATATCTGATCCAGCCATATTTAATATTGATAGAAAAAGGGTCAACCGGCGGATAATATGGATAATCTTCTAAATTTATGGAACACCTAATTTGAGTCTTTGCAGATGTAAAAGTTAAACATATTGGTTATCCATTAAGTATCTATTTTTTAAGTGGTTAATGTAGATCTTATCCATATTTAATCCGTTTTTAAAAATAACTCATTATCCAACCTATTTTTCAGTAAATAATACGAATGAATAATATTTTTTTAATTCATTTTGCCACCACTAACCATATGTAATAGGTAGAAGAGCAAAGTAAAAAGTATAAGCGTATGGCCTTAGACCAAATTTGTTGGAGCGCAAATTGCACAGCTCAATCCTACTTCTGCCATTAAATTTGTTCCTGTCGCCAACTGCAATAAGGTCCACTGCTATTATTACTACACAACTTTTTCTTTTTTCATTATATGTACATATATAAACGACTCAAAGCTCATGAATTTCTCAAAGGTTTTTCAAATATTTAGCCACAATGAGTTCTGTTTGTAAGTTTGTCCATCCTGTTATTCTCTTCTAATCCATTCTTCTCGTTATCATTTCAGACAGTAGAGCTCAAGCTCGAACATTAACTGATAATAAAAAGTTGCAAAAAAGGCCATTCAACAATTCAGTTTCAGCTGTTTTAGTGTTCGGAGACTCTACATTTGATTCAAGGAATAACAACTACATAAACTCTCTTTCTAAGTGCAATTTTGCACCCTATGGAAGGGACTTTGTAAACCACAGACCTACCGGAAGGCAGGTTACTTGCAAGTTGCAACAACAAAGTAAAATATACTTATAATTTGCAAATTTCTTATACTGTTGGTGCGTATGAGATAAATCTATTAGTTTATTAGTGTCACACTCTAACTCTTCTCCACATACAACCATGTAGACTGTGGTGGAATGTATGAGACTTTTCACTCTTAGCTAGGCGTTTCTGTTCGAATCCTGAGAATATATAAATTCTTTGTATATGCGCATTTTGATAAAATGGACATTGGGCCTAACTCAACCCTAGAAACTAGCTTATGAGGTGAGGATTGCTTAAGACCATATAAGGAGACCAAAGACCTCAAATCCCACCGATGTGGGACAACTCAACACATCTCGACTAGTTTTACCGATTATTTGCTATCTCCTACAAGCACATGTACTAGATAACTCTTTCACCAAGGCTTAGCATATGAATATAAATAATCTAGTACTTTTTTTCTCCACTGAGATTTGAACCTGACACCTCATAATTCTCAGCCACTTCTTTTTTCTAAGATAGCGTTTGAAATAGATTTGATTGAAACTTGAAAAAAACGTTTTTGAAGTTGTGTTGAAAAATAATTTTTTAAAGTTGAAGTTATGTTTGGACATGTATTTTATTTGTAGACAAATTGATGTTTTGTGAGTGGAAGAAACATTTTCACCCAAAATAAAAATTTTGAATTATTTTTTCCCAAAACATGATCATATTTCATAAACAAACAATGTTTTCAAAAAAAAATTAAAAAATGAAGCCAGAATCTATGGTCAAACGGGAGCTAATAATTTAGTATTTGACAATTTATGATTTTAAATTTTCAATATTTGATATTTATCATCATTTCCAACGACATATATAACTCACTCTTTGCATTTCGATCGAGCTCTAATTTATGCTTGTCTTTTGAGAAATGATGCTGAAACCATTTGCTTGTCATAATAAGTCAACACAGATTTTTATCAAATAGTTAAAAAGGGAATCGCTGTTATTGGTTCCATTATTTGAGAGTTCTTTATTCATTTTCTCTAGTCTGAAATCGGTTTAGATTTTTAAGTTTGATCTAATAATTTACAACAAGATTAAAAGGTTCTCTTTGTTATGAGATTCTTTATCTTAATTGGTTTAACGTTATTTATTAGGTATACATTTTAGCTCGTGATTCTTAAATATTAATAATTTGAAAATAGCAGCAACACTTATCTCTCTAATGATGATTAATCAATAGAATCAAATCTTACGTAATGATGAATGATATCTATTGAAGATGCTATGCTAATTTTTTTTAACGTAACCGCATTGAGGGTAAAATGCTCATTAACAAAGATAATACCATACATAAGACTCGAACTCTAGATCTCTGATTAAAAATGAATGAATGGAGTATTTATCAGTGTTACCACTCCACCACAACCCTTGTTGGTCGAAACCTCAGGTTTATTAGTATTGTAACACAATGAATTTAAAAAAAATCAAAAAGGAAAAAATAAAACTTGTTACAAATACTATATATAAAATTATAGAGAAATTACAATTTTACGAAAATACCATAATAACATAATTAAACACAATATGTCAAGCTATCAAGAACAAAATCATATTATATGAGTCAAAGAAAATGCTTTTATGAAATTTAAATATGAAAATTATGTCTTGGGTAAACGGTTTAAGAACCCCAATGCTCCCTAATGTCGCACCTAATAAAAATCCGAAATAGGATTTAGCTACATACCTAAAGTTAGCCTGTAGGCTTATAGCATTATCTAATTTTTGAATACTTTTTTTAAGAAGCTTGAAATTAAAGTATTGCATTTCAATTCCATAGTGTTTATTGAGTATGAAAAAAAGGGAGTCTAAAATTCGGTAGGCTGCCGTTCGGAGATAGTCAACACTCAACTCTATGGGAGTTTAAATTCTGTGTGCATCAATGAATTTGAATTAATCCTTTTCTACAAATATGTATCTCAAATTTCTCTTTCCTAATTTCAACATGTAGTTACAATATATTAGGCCTTTAACCATATGTAGGATTGAAAACGAGCGGATCGGGTTGGATATATGTGGGTCGAAAATGGGTAATATGAAAACGAATAAAATATCTGATCCAGCCATATTTAATATTGATAGAAAAAGAGTTAACCGGCGGATAATATGGATAATCTTCCAAATTTGTGGAATACCCAATTTGAGTCTTTGCAGATGTAAAAGTTAAACCTATTGGTTATCCATTAAGTATCTAATTTTTAAGTGGTTAATGTAGATCTTATCCATAGTTGATCCGTTTTTAAAAAAGCTCATTATTCAACCTATTTTTCAGTAAATAATACTGAATGAATAATATCTTTTTAATTCATTTTGCCAACCACTGACCGTATGTAATAGATAGAAGAGCAAAGTAAAACATTCTCACACAGTGTTTTAAAAAGCGTAAGCGCAGAGACGTTTTATCTAAATTAAAATAAGTATGGCCTTAGACCAAATTTGTTGGAGCGCAAATTGCACAGCTCGATCCTACTTCTGCCATTAAATTTGTTCCTGTCGCCAACTGCAATAAGGTCCACTGCTATTATTACTACACAACTTCTTCTTTTTTCATTATATATAAACGACTCAAAGCTCATGAATTTCTCAAAGGTTTTTCAAATATTTAGCCACAATGAGTTCTGTTTGTAAGTTTGTCCATCCTGTTATTCTCTTCTAATCCATTCTTCTCGTTATCATTTCAGACAGTAGAGCTCAAGCTCGAACATTAACTGATAATAAAAAGTTGCAAAAAAGGCCATTCAACAATTCAGTTTCAGCTGTTTTAGTGTTCGGAGACTCTACATTTGATTCAAGGAATAACAACTACATAAACTCTCTTTCTAAGTGCAATTTTGCACCCTATGGAAGGGACTTTGTAAACCACAGACCTACCGGAAGGTTCACCAATGGCCGACTCATCACAGATTACATCGGTAAAATTTAACTAGTTATGGGTTATAAACTATATTTTATACATTGTCTAATTAGAATCACTATAAACAGTGAATTATAACTTTCTTTAGTTTTCGTCCCTCATCCCCTATTTCTTTTGATTAAACCATTTTTTAAACAAGTGGCAAATTTACGTCTTTCAAAGCTAAGAACTGAAACTTAGCATAATCATCAAATTTTAATTAAGAGAGTTGCACGCCAAATTTTGTAGTTAGTAATTGGTATGCATCATGACTATGTTAAGATAAAAAGGTAACTAATCTAAACTAACATGGTGTAATAGGTTAAAACCACAATATTGATCGTGTGAAAAAAAACTCTAAACTGCATTGCATTTAACTTATGGACTTTCTTTTTCGAGCTTAACTATCAAATCATTTAAAAGGTAATTAACATAATCATAATTGAATTAATAACTTAAAAAATAGTACAATGAACATTTTATAACAGATTATGATACGTTGATATGCAAAATTTTCATTAGAGTAACTTGACACAATCAAGGCTCTCTACAAGTCGTTTATTCCGATATTTTCTAGTTGCTATTTGTGAAGTTCTGTTATAAAAAACATATATTATAACGTAACATAAAAAGTTAGTTCCAAAGAAAACTTAATCATTATAGTTAAATGTTCTTATAGAAGATGACCGTTATAAAGAGTTCTGTTGTATAAGCTAAAATCTCTATTTTAACCATGTTGTGTGTCTTTGTAACAGTTTCATATGTGGGAATCAAGGATTTCGTGCCACCCTACTTGGAGCCAAGTCTTAACTTGGGGGAGCTCATGACCGGAGTTAGTTTCGCCTCCGGTAGCTCCGGCTTTGATCCTCTCACTGCTCAACTAAGCGTGTCTCTCTTTCTCTCTCTCACACACTCTCTCTCACGTAGAAAACTATGTTGCTAGATGTTTTTTACTTCCTTCGGTCTTCGTCCCAATTTATATGTGTGCGCTTAAATTTCAAGAGAAACAAATTTGTTTTGCCGTAATATTTTCATAAGCTTTTTAGTTAATCTAAAAATAATTTTATGGTTTCAGCATCGCATAATGTCAAAAAAAGAATAAGAAGAACTTAGACTTGCTATTAGTTGATACACATAAGTGTGAACTTAGACTTGCACTTTTTTTCCCTTTCGATTTACGTGATACTCTTTTATTTTAAAAATAATAATATATTTTAATATTTTTAGTAATATTTTAACTTTAAACTTTTTATTTTACTTTTAGTGTGATGATTTATAGTCACGATGTATCTATGACTTGTATAGACCATGACCCTTCGTAAACATCACAACCGATAACCTATAGCCTTTATTATAATTATAGAAACTATATAGTAATTGAAAGACTTCAGAACAAAGTATGAACGTCCAGGAAGTTGCAAAAGAATTTCCGAACAATCCTGCATACAGGACATCAGGGCAAAAAATTTCTTTCTTTTGTTAAATTTCATGTTCAATCAAATTACAAATACTATCACACAAGTAAAATAGAGGGAGTAGGTCTTTCATGTATCACGAAATATTGACAAGATTGTGATTTGACAATGGCAGGGCGTAATTCCATCGGAAAAGCAGCTGGAATATTTCAAAGAATATAAAAGGAAGATTGAAAATGCAATAGGGAAAGAAAAGACAAAATTGCTAATAAGCAAAGCAACATTTTTTATAAGTGCAGGGACAAATGATTTCGTTGTAAACTATTATAATACCCCATATCGAAGACAAACCTATAAAATCTCTGCCTACCAGCAATTTTTACTGCAATTGGTGCAGCAATTTGTCCAGGTAAGTCTTTTTCTCATAAATTAAAGCCATGT
>AWOL01S0019462.1:6155-54722 GCA_000715115.1 Nicotiana otophora | reverse complement strand
TATATATATATATATATATATATTTATTTATTTATTTATTTTCAAAAGTACAATAAATTTAATATTAAAACTTGTGAAGATTGAACCCATCACATATAAATCTGTGGTCCAAAGAACTTACTAATGTTAGACTAATTTGATATTTATATTTATAATTTGCAGTGTAAATGAACTTTATGTAAATTGTTCTAGGGTTTGATGAACGAGGGAGCTCGAACGATCGTCGTCGCGGGAGTTCTGCCATTCGGGTGCTTGCCGGTGGTCATCACGATAGATTCCGCCGCCGCACTTCAACCCTGCCGCCGCCAATGTGTTGAGTCGTACTCTGCTGTTGCAAGAGAGTACAATTCGCTTCTTCAACATTTACTAAAGGCTATGCAAATTCATCACAAAATTATTCTACCTCGATATCTACAATCCTTTAAACGACATGATACGAAATCCAGCTAAATATAGTGAGCGCCCAAAATTTTAATTTAATCGGTCGTAGCAAGTTGTCTGCCCTGAATTATTAATTTTATTTTTTATAAGCAGAGTTGCATAAGGAACCGACGGATGTAGAGTGTAATTATTGAGTTCATCCGAACACATTATACATTACATAGGTTTTGCTTGAACCTATATACGTATTTAATTTTTTATTAAATAATATAAATAATCGACTTCGAACCCAATAAATCAAATGAGTTTTGGTAGAATTTCGAACTCGAACACATAAAGGTCAAATTCTAAATCCCCTTAATTTAATCTGATAGTGTAAAATTCTTATACACTGTTAATGTATATAAACTAGACTCTTCCTAATTAAGACCATACCTATAATTTTTGCAGGTCTTACTGAAGTGACCAAGGGCTGTTGTGGAAGTGGACTTGTTGAACTTTCAATTCTCTGCAATCCAAAGTCAATTGTTTGCAATAATCCTTCACAACATATGTTTGGGGATTCAGTCCACCCAAGTGAAGTTACTTATCACAGTTTGTTCCAGGCCTTGCGTCCTACACTTGATTTTGCAATCAAGCAATAAATAATATCTTTGTGAAGAATTAGAAAGAAAAAAAACAAGTGATTGAAAATTGTTTTGAAACATGTATTTCCAAGTTTGGATTATTATTGTGAACATACTAATTTTTGATTCTCCCTTTTCTTTCGGTACGATTTCCTTCTTTATTTTTTTTTCACCTTTGTAATTTATGGAATATATTGCTCACAATAAAATCCTGAAGTAGATAAGTAATAAATACTTGCTCCGCAACTTTAAAGTTTTTGATCTCCTCGTTGAAGTTAGGTCCCATATAAGATAGCAAAAATTGGATAACATATTAAAATATAAGTTGACGGGATAGTACTATTATGTCTTATACCATTATCATTTGTATTCATATCTATCTATATATACTATATTAAAAGCACGAATGCCTTTAGCGAAATATCGTTCGCCCTTTTTACCCCTTAATCCGAATCAAACCGAGAAAAAAAAAGCCGACTATGGTTTGGTTTGATTTGGTTAGGTGTTGAAAAAAAACCCCGACCATAGTTGGTTTGGATTGGTTTTAACTAAAAAAAAAGTCAAATCGAAACCAAACCAACCCGACATTATATGTATAGAAGTTTTAAATATATTTAATACATAAAAATATTTATTGTAGTGTATTTTATAAATATTTCTAAAGCTTTTTTATAGTTTTATCTTTTAACGTATTATTTCAATCCCGGGCTTACAATTTTTGGATGCTCCAATAAGTTTTATAGTCCATAAATATTAGTAACTCAAATAAATCCTAAGCCAAAATCAAATCAATACTAATGCTAATAAAAGACATTCAATTCAATTGTACTATGAATGAAAATAGTGTTGGATATCTTTTTGTTTTAGTTTTTCTATGGTTTAGATAAAATGTACAACTTATTTTTCTTTTAGTGGTTAGTCATGTAAATAATAGTACTTATTAGTCGTAATTTAAATTATATTTATTTTCATTATAGCTTATTAATAATATTTATTTTATGCGATTTTATTATCTTTATTGTTGAATATTTTAGTACAATGCCATGACTCATCTCATATTTATGTTATTTTATTGAAAAACACCTTACACTACTAGAAATTCGGAAAAAACCGACCAAGGTCGACCGACAATCTTTGGTCGGTCAAACAACTGACTAAAAAACCGACCAAAGTTGGTCGATTTTTCAAAATATTTTATTTTTTAATTTTTTTTTACGAAACCGACCAACTTTGGTCGGTTTTTCAATTAAAATTAATAAAAGTTAATATTAAAAAAACCGACCAAAATTAGTCGAATAATTCGGCCGGTCATTTAAGAAAACCGACCAACTTTGGTCGGTTATTTTCATGCGAAAATACAATTAAAGAGTATAAATCAAATAAAAGACAGTCTTAAAACAAAATGCACCAATGGTCTAGTGGTGGAATAGTATCCTGCCACAGTACAGACCCTGGTTCGATTCCGAGATGGTAAATCTTTTGATTACATAATTAAAATACCGACCAACTTTGGTTGGTTTTTTTTTGTAATATTTTTTTTTTGAATTTAATTGACCGACCAAAGTCAACTTTGGTCGGTATTCCTTTCCGACCCCTAAAATACCGTCCACACGTAAATGGTCACGTTTTGGCCGGTTATTGGCCATTACCGACCAACTTTGGTTGGTTTTTTTGGTCGATTTTTACCGGATTTCTAGTAGTGTTATATAGCTCTGTCTTACTAGGATTAAAAAAATATTTGGAGTACAAATTTTACGTTTTGTGCTATGAAAACTTTGTGAAAAGAAAATCGAAAAAACCCAAAAACCTGAAAAAAAATCGAGATTAAAAAACTCGACTTTAATTGGTTTGGTTTGGTATTTAGATTTAATAACCCGATACAATTGATTTGATTTGGTAATTAAATAATCCGAACCAACCGGACCTATATACACCCCTATCTACAATACTGGAACTAATGGAACAGATGTTTACTGGAAGGTAGAAACTTGTCATATGTATTTCTCTTGAGATTGATATGCTTTCAAGGTGTTTTATCTATATACTATTACTTTCTTAGAATAATATTTATTTGTTCTCTATTTGATGCAATTGTTTCTTCTCTTGCTTGGTTTATGTCAAAGTTATAAAGTTTTATAATAATTGATCAGAGCCTTTTGACAAACTCTGATAAGATCTTGATTTCCAATCATATATAAATTTCTAAAATTTATATGGGTTTGTGACTTAAGATAAGTGGGTATTCAATTATAATAATAATAATAATAATAATAATAATAATAATAATTATTATTATTATTATTATTATTATTATTATTATTTTACTCATTTTTTATCAAGAAATATTTGGAAGATTTGTTGGATGCTTGGAATTCTTTGTCCCGTTCTAAACTCATAGATATTTGATATTATTAGCAATACGTATTAAACTCAAAAAAAGGACACAAACTGTAATGACCCGATCAGTCATTTTGAGCTCTAGTAGGCCGTTCAGCTATCTGAGGCCTTGAGTAGCTTCACTTCAGGTATTATGACTTGTACGTGTGGTCAGAATTGAATTTCGGAAAGTTCGGAGTTGATTTGGAAAGAAAAGTCTAATTTTGGAAGCTTTAAGTTGGAGGAATTGACTAAGGTTTGACTTTTGAGTAAATGATCTCGGAATCAGGATTTGAAGGTTCCAATAGGTTCGTATGGTGATTTTGAACTTAGGAGCGTATCCGGATTGTGATTTAGAGATCCGTAGTGGAATTAGGCTTCAAATGGCGAAAGCTGAATTTTTGGGAAGCTTGACCGGGAGTGGACTTTTTGATATCGGGGTCGGATTCTGATTTCAGAAGTTAGAGTAGGTCTGTGGTGTCATTTGTGACTTGTGTTAATTTGGGGCCAATAGGATTTGATTTGATAGGTTTCAGCGTCATTTGTAGAAATTGGGAGTTCAAAGTTCATTAGGCTTGAATCTCTGTGCGATTCGTGTTTTCGATGTTGTTTGAGGTGATTTGAGGGTTCGACTAAGTTCGTATGATATTTTGGGACTTGATGGTATGTTTGGTTGAGGTCCCGGGGGCCTCGGGGTAAGTTTCGGATGGTTAGCAGATCATTTTTGGACTCGGCATGTTGGCTGAAGACTGTTGGTGTTTGTTGTTCTGTTTTCTCTTATGCATTCGCGAGAAAGGTCTCGCATTCGCGAAGTGCATCTGAAGGCTTCTAAAGAATTGTTCTTCGCGTTAGCAAAGAGGGGGATGCGTTCGCGAAGGTTTGGGCAGAGAGTGCATCGCAAACGCGAGAAAGGTGTCGCGTTCACGAAGAAGGGAGGAGGCAGCAGGGGACCCTATGCAATTGGTCTACGCGTTCGTGGAGGGGAGGTCGCTGATAAGTAGGGATTTTGACCTATTATTTGCTCTTCTTTACTTATGTTTTAGCTCAAAAATGCTTAAAGGTATTTCCGAGTACTAATGAAATGTGCTTTCTTGCAGGAATATTGAAAAACGAGCCAAAGAAGTGAAAATCAACTCAAAAAGGAGTAAAATTGGACAAGAACCAAAACAAGGTAAAAAGGCTACAGTGCGGACCGCACAATACAGTGTGCGGCCGCAAACTCTGAAGATGCACTGATAGAATTTCTTTACAGAGTGCGGACCGCACAATTATTGTGCGGCCGCAGAAGACTAGATTCAGAGACTTTGGTTTGGGAGCTTAAAGATGTGCGGACCGCACTATTATTGTGCGACCGTAGGATGCCAAAATGCGTCCGCACTCATAAATGTGTGGTCCGCAGAATGAAGCTTAGATCCAGTCCAAGAGCAAGAGTGCGTCTGCACTCAGAAATGTGCGGTCCGCACAATTAGAGAAAGTGTGGCCGCATCTCACTTTTATGCAACCGCAGAAAGCGAACTTGACCAGTCAATCTCAAAGTGCGGACCGCACACATAATTATGCGGCCGCACAACCTTCGCAAGGGGCAATTTTGTCAGATATTTTCAACTGGTATAAATAGATTTTTTTGTCATTTTTAGGTTAAGTTGGGTGTACCTGAACACTTAAAGCCAGTTTCATTTACTGTATTGGGTAACTTTGTGCTAGTTTAGCATTTAAATATTAGATTTTCTTTCATTAATCAATTATTATGCATTTTGTCTTAGTTTCTTCTTTAATTTCTTCATTTTTCACGAGTATATAAACCCTTAGCTAGGGTTGTGACTCAATCCTAGTATGGGTACTTAATGGATGATTGATTTAGGGCTTATTTATGATTGGGTATATGATATTTAGCCTAGTTCTTTCTTGAATTTGAGAATTGATGGTTGCAAACATTGATTCATGCCTAATTGACTTAGTTTTTACTTGAGAAAGTGAGACTAAGTCTAGGAAAACTTGGCTAACCAGAATTTGGGGTGAACTCAAGAAATTGATAGCCCTAATTAAAAGGTCGAATCTAGAGATAGTAAGACCCGACTTGAGCATTTATCACTTGTTTCGTGAGATACCCATTTGGACTTGAGAAAGCCAAATTTGGCAAAATCACTCAAACTACCGAGATGTATAGAGTGAGTAACTGAGTGTGATTGCTATATTATAGCCAGATCAACCAAACATGCCGTAAAGCTATAAATCTGTTAGGTAACCAACTAGGCGGAAGTATCAACCCTAGATCTTTTATAACTTGAAAAACAACCAAAACCAAAAACACTATCTTTTAGCTTTACAATTACAAGCATTAGCGTAAAAGTAGAAGTAGAAACAACAATTGAAAATGTGGAAGTGTAATCTTAGGCATGTAGTACATTCACAATAGGTATATACCTAATCCCACATCAAGCTCCCTGTGGAATGACCCCGACTCGCGTTGTGTTTTTATTATTGCATCGACCGCCTCGCAACCTAAATTAGTAGTATGAATTTGGGCGACATCAATGTTTGGCGCCTTTTCCAGGGAGCAAAACGGATTTAGCTATATATTTAGTTTTATGTGTGACTTATCTTCTTTATCTTCCGGGTTACTAAACTTTTTGTGAATCGATTGTAGGTACAAAAATGGCTCTCAACAATGATCCTCTCGGAAACATGACATTGGGGGATGTGGACGTGGAAGATGACCCAGTTGAAGAGGTTCTTCTTGAACCTCAAGCAAATAGACGAGGCCGGCCGCCTCAAGACAACATTCCCGTTCCTCCCCCAAATCCACCCAGAGCGACTGCGCACTGGGTATTGCCGAATGAAGGGTACACAAGTTCCATAGTCCCGCACCGCATTAGGGTGGGCAACTTTCAAATCAAAAATGTTATGCTTACATTGCTTGAGCAACGAGGATTCTTCACCGGGGCTCCGAATCAAAATGCGTACAAGAACTTTAAAGGATTTGTGGACACCTGCTGGGGGAGTAAAAAGACCAACATTTCCGAGGATGCTTTAAGGTTGAGACAATTTCCCTTTTCTCTACGGGGGAAAGCCCTGGACTGGTTAGAAAGATTGCCAAACCATTATATCCATACATGGGATGAATTGGCGGAAACATTCATTGCCAAGTTCTTTTCTCCCGGGTATATGGCTACTCTTAGAGACGAGATTCTAGCATTCAAATAAGAATCCAATGAGCCTTTGCACGAGATATGGGAGAGGTACTGCACTATGGTGAAAGAGTGCCCGAATAATGACATGACCGAGGCTATGATTCAACAAACCTTCTACATGGGGATCAATACTACCAATCAATGCGTGGTCAACCAACTTGCCGGTGGAAATTTCATGACAACACCATATGCCGAAGCTTGTGAAATCTTAGATGAAATAGCAGATACTTCATCGGCATGGCAAAGTTGAGCAAATGTTCCTCAAGGTGATCCAAATGTGATTCACCTACACAAAGAACTACACGATCATAGGCAAGCAATTACCGAGTTGAACACTACAATGAATCAATTGGCCAAAGCTCAACTTCAATAGGTTCAAGGTCCTAAGCAAGTAAATGCAATGGAAGGTGTCAATATGATGGTGAACAAGCGAAGGCAAAAGGGTCAACAAGTGCAAAACCGTGTAGAACAATTTGTGCAAGATGATAGTAGGTTTGACCAAGACGAATCATACAATGAGCAAGAGAAAGAAGTGCAATATGTGAATAACTACCAAGGGCAAAGGAACAACTCTCAAGGCCCGAATCACCAAAAATGGCGGTCTCAAGGAAATCAAGGAAATTGGAACAATTAAAACCACCAAGGCAATTGGAGTGATGGTACCAACAATCAAAGTAATTAGAACAATAACAATAATCAAGGCAATTAGAATAATCAAGGCAAACAAGCCAATTGGGGTGGCAACAATCAAGGATATTGGGGAGGCAACAACCAAGGGGGTTGGAACGGTAACCAAGGGAATCAGGGGTCGGGCTCTCAAAGGCCCCCGATGTATCAACAACCAAACAACCCGCCTCCTTATCCGTCTCAAGGTTCTAGTTCTTCCAATAATGAGATGGACGGATCGAAAATATGTTCAAACAAATGATGGAGAAAAATGCCGACTCCGGTGCTCAATTAACCTCTCACAACACTTCAATCTACAATTTGGAAGTTTAATTGGGGCAAATCTCGCAAGCTTTAAACACTCGTCCTAAGGGGGAACTATCTAGTGATACGATAGTGAACCCGAAGGGTGGAAACAACACGGGACATGCCATGGCCGTAACAACAAGGAGTGGAAGAGGTGGAGATGCAACCACCTCAAATCAAAGAGGAATTGTGGATGATGATGTAGTGGTTCAAGAAGATAAGATTCCAAGAAATATGGTTTTAGCAAATGAAGAAGTGAGAATTTGCATTGATGAGAATGTGGAGGAGACCCAAGAAAAAGTGAACCCGTCTAGGGAATACGTGATTGACATACCGGAACTGGTAGTGCAAAAGGCCAAGGCACCAATGCCAAGGCCTCCTCCTCCATACCCTCAAAGGCTCGCCAAGCAAAATAGTAAGAACCAATTCAAGAAGTTTATTGACATGATGAAGAGCTTATCCATTAATGTGCCATTGGTTGAGGCGTTGGAAAAAATGCCCGGTTATGCAGAGTTCATGAAAGATTTGGTGACAAAGAAAAGATCAATGAATTGTGAGACTATCAAGATGACACATCAAGTAAGTGCTATTGTGCACTCAATGGCTCCAAAATTGGAAGATCTCGACACTTTCACAATCCTTTGCACTATTAGAAGCGCCGACTTTGCCAAAGCTCTATGTGATCTAGGGGCGAGTATCAAATTGATGCCCTACTCGGTGTTCAAAACTTTAGGAATTGGGAACCAAGACCCACATCTATGAGGTTACAAATGGCGGATCGTACTATGAAGAGACCATTGGATATTATTGATGATGTGTTGGTTCGTGTTGATAAGTTCATCCTTCTGGCGGACTTTGTGATTCTTGATTGCAAAGTGGACTGTGAGGTGCCTATTATCTTGGGTAGACCTTTCCTTGCTATAGGGAAGGCTCTTGTTGATGTGGAAGCCGGCGAGCTCACCTTTCGGGTGGGCGATGAAAAGGTGGTTTTCCATGTGTGTAAATCTATGAGGCAACCGAATAGCAACGAAGTTTGTTCGTTTGTGGACTTAGTGACCGAGGTAATTGTTGATGATGCTAGTGCAATGATGAATGTTGATGATACTTTAGAAGCCGTATTGCTTATTCATGATGATGATGAGAAAGATGGCTATGTGGAATGTGTAAATGCATTACAACGAATAGAATCGTATACTTATGAACCCCGAAAATTATCCTTAGATCTTGAGAATCGGAAGGCACCTCCAACAAAGCCCTCAATCGAGGAGCCTCCCACTTTGGAGTTAAAGCCATTGCCTTCACATCTCAGGTATGAGTTTCTTGGCCCATGTTCTACTTTACCTGCTATTGTTTCCTCTTGCTTAACTAACGTGCAGGTAGATTCTACTTTGGCGGTGCTCCAAAAGAGGAAGAAAGCTATAGGATGGACATTGGCAGACATAAGGGGTATAAGCCCCGCGTTTTGCATGCACAAGATTATTTTGGAGGAGGACTCCAAACCCTCCGTTAAACATCAAAGAAGATTGAATGAAGTAATGCAGCAATAGGTAGTGAAAAAGGATATCATTAAATGGTTGGATGTCAGGGTTGTCTACCCCATTTCCGATAGCTCGTGGACCTCTCCGGTGCAATGTGTCCCAAAAAATTGGGGGCATGACTGTGCTAACAAATGACAAGAACGTGTTGATCCTCACAAGGATGGTCACCGGGTGGAGAGTTTGCATGGACTATAGGAAGCTCAACAAAGTCACTCGGAAAGATCATTTTCCACTTCCATTTCTTGATCAAATGCTTGATCGGTTGGTCAGGCGTGCTTTTTATTATTTCCTTAATGGATACTCTGGCTACAATCAAATTCTTATTGCTCCGGAGGACCAAAAGAAAACTACTTTCACTTGTCCCTATGGTACTTTCGCATTCTCGCGGATGCCATTTGGGTTATGCAATGCACCGGCAACTATTCAACGGTGTATGATGGCCATCTTCACCAATATGGTGGAGGATTCTCTTGAGGTCTTCATGGATGACTTTTCCGTGGTGGGGAATTCTTTTGATGAGTGCTTGGACAACTTGGAAAAGGTATTGGCAAGATGTGAGGAAACAAACTTGGTTTTGAATTGGGAGAAATGTCATTTCATGGCCGAGGAAGGCATAGTCCTCGGCCACAAAATTTCAAAGCATGGTATTGAGGTCGATAAGGCCAAAATTGAGGTGATCTCCAAACTCCCTCCCTACATTCGTGAAGGGAGTGAGGAGCTTTTTGGGTCATGCGGGGTTCTATCGCCGATTCATCAAGGACTTTTCTAAGGTGGTAAACCCCTTGTGCAAACTTTTGGAGAAGGATTCCAAGTTCCATTTCAACGAAGATTGTATGAAGTCATTCGAATTACTCAAATTTAAGTTGACTACTACTCTTATTATCACCACATCAGATTGGAGCTTAACTTTTGAGCTCATGTGTGATGCAAGTGATATGGAGGTTGGAGCGGTGTTAGGGCAACATATCAACAAAATATTCCATCCGGTCTACTATGTTAGTAAAACTATGAATGATGCCCAAGTCAACTATACAATGACCGAAAAAGAGCTCCTTGCTATTGTTTTTGCTATGGAGAAGTTCCGCCCCTACTTGATGGGTACAAAGGTGATAGTTCACACCGACCACGCGGCACTTAGATATTTGATGAGCAAGAAAGATTCTAAAGTAAGACTAATGTGGTGGGTGCTTCTTTTGCAAGAGTTTGATCTAGAGATTCAAAACCACAAAGGTAGTGAAAACCAAGTGGCGGACCACTTATCTCGCTTGGAGGAGGAGGGGAGGCCACATGATGGCCTTGAGATAAATGATTCATTTCCCGACGAGCAACTCCTAGCCATTTCTATGACCGGGATGTCATGGTTTGCAGACTTAGCCAATTATCTTGTGAGTGGCATTGTACAGAATGAGTTCTCTTCAAACCAAAGGAAGAAGCTCAAACGGGACTGCCTTGACTATTATTGGGATGAGCCTTATCTCTTTCGGATTTGTACTGATGGTGTGATTCGACGATGTGTACCGGAAGAGGAACAAATGAAAATTCTTGAGGCTTGCCACTCTTCGCCATATGGTGGTCACCATGGTGGCGCTAGAACGGCAACAAAAGTGTTGAGTTGTGGATTCTATTGGCCTACTCTTTACAAGGACGCTAGCGATCTCGTCAAGCGTTGTGATGAATGTCAAAGGGCCGGTGGGATTTCTAAGAAGAATGAGATGCCCCTCACCACCATCTTGGAGATTGACATTTTTTATGTGTGGGGCATTGATTTCATGGGTCCGTTCATGATCTCTTATGGGAACACTTACATATTGGTAGCTGTGGATTATGTGTCAAGGTGGGTGGAAGCCGTGGCTTTGCCCAACAATGAAGCTCGGAGTGTAGTGGCATTTTTGAAAAAGAATATCTTCACGAGATTTGGTACTCCAAGGGCCATTATTAGTGATGAGGGATCATATTTTTGTAATAAAGCTTTTGATACCTTACTCACAAAGTATGGTGGCAATCACAAAGTGTCGACTCCCTATCATCCTCAAGCAAGTGGGCAAGTTGAAGTCTCCAGCCGGGATATCAAGAGTATTTTGTCGAAGACTGTGAATGCCAACCGGATGGATTGGTCAAAGAAACTTAATGATGCTCTTTGGGCTTATAGGACGGCTTACAAAACACCGATTGGTATGTCTCTGTATTGGTTAGTGTTCGAGAAAGCTTGTTACCTACCAGTGGAACTTGAGCACAAGGCTATGTGGCCATTGAAGAAGCTTAATCTTGAATATGATGTCGCTGCCAACTTAAGGGAGGCACAATTAAATGAGCTTGATGAATTCCGGTTCTATGCATATTCAAGTTCGTCCTTGAACAAGGATAACATGAAGTACTTCCATGACAAGTACATCCGGAACAAGGAGTTCAAAGAAGGCGATCTTGTGCTATTGTTCAATTCTCGGTTGCAGATGTTTCTGGGAAAGTTGAAATCCAAGTGGAGTGGTCCATTTGAGGTTGTGCATGCTACACCCTTTGGTGCATTAGACTTGAAGAACAAGAATGATGAAGTGTTTCGAGTCAATGGTCACCGGGTGAAACATTATCTTGGCAAAGTTGATGATGGCCATGTTGTGGCATTAATTCATTTCAAGTGATTGATGGTAACCTGCGTCGTGCCGCGACTGGCAACCCATGTGTCTTTTTCTTTTTCTTTCTTACTAGATAGGCTTTGTTTTGTCCTAACTAGTTTTGAAGTGTATGCAGGAAAGGATGTGCATTGCAGGGACTGTGTCAAAATTTGGCTAAGTGTTGAAACAGTGTGGACCACACATTAATTGTGCGGACCGCACAATTCTAAAGGCAGCAGCAGAAATCACTCTGCGGCCACACAATTCTGTGTGCGGTCGCATAACTGGAAGACCAAAATTACAAGTTCTCTGAAGTAGGCTTGTCAAAATTTATAGCCGATCTACGGCCGCACACAAAATTGTACGGCCCGCACAAATTCTGCTGCCGCACTCACTTATATGTGGACCGTAGAGTTGCTTCAAGGTCCACGTAAAGAGTACGGTCCGCACTCGCCTTAGGTTTGGGGAGATTTGGTCAACCTATAAATAAAACCTCAAGGCACTATTCATAACTTTACCACTCTGAGTTCTTGAACCCTAAGCAAACACAGCGTACGATCAATTATTCCACAGTCTTCCTTCATTTCATCAGTGTAGATTCATACCTACATCTTTCATAACTTGTATGTTCATCACATCTTTAGATTTTTCAATTTCTTTTAGTTTTTGTTCTTTTGTGGTAGAGTTATTGTTAGACCTCAAATGTCAATTGTTAGTCATGGGTGCTTAAAATCATGTGGGTAGTTTCATATATGTTCATTAGGGACTGGGTAGACCATTAATCATGTTAATTTGTGCATGCCATGTCTAAATTGTGAAAAATTACATGAACCTTAACTTTACTGTCGTAAATGCTCAAATTGTGCGGCCGCACACAAATTTGTGCGGTCCGCAGACCACTTGAATACGAAAAATATTATGCTTGAAAAGTGCGGACCGCACTCAAAATTGTGCGGTCCACAGAAAAATTGTGCGGCCACATAAACATTTGTGCAACTGCACTTTTGAACTTCAGAGAGTCAGTATCTCAAGATTGGTCTTGTGCGATTGCACTCAAAATTGTGTGGTCCGTACATCAGGATGTGCATCCGCACTCACAATTATACGGTCTGGACTTCAGGGGATGCGACCGCACTTCAAAATTATGCAGTTCGCACTAGACAGTCTGCGGTCGCACTCAGAATTATGCGGTCCGCACTGTCTCCTTTGATGACTGTTGTGCTACAATTGTTCTGAAAATGTTTGAATTGTTTTGAACTCAACTGACCTATGTACCTTGTATTGCAGACAATGGTTAGATCACGTGGCGGGGGCGATATATCAAAAGGGAGAGGTGAATCCTCCTGAGGCAGAGGAAAAGGCACTCGCCCTCTGCAAGTGCAATCGAAGCCTATTGCTAAAAAGCGGACCACCGGGAGAAGAAGGGACACAGAGCCCTCAGAATCCAGTTCCTATGCCCCATCCAGGGAAGCCTTCGAGAGTCATTCAATGGAGGTCCAACCTAAAGCCCAGACCCAACCATCCCAACCCACTAGGCATTATCAATTGTGCGACGAACCTACATCTAGTTCTTCAAGGGGTTCTGATACGGGAAGCCAGGGTTTTGAGCCCTCCTCTACGCCTACTCCTCCGGCACTAGTAGCTATTGATGTCGATGATGATGATGTCCCGGATGATGGTAGAGGGGGGGGGGGCACTCAAATGGGCGGACTTGAGAGGTCGAAGAGAAAGGAAATATGGGAGGATAGGTTCTTGAGCTTGACAGCCTTCAATAGGTTTCGGGAATTGTGGCCCCAGAGGACGCTCACACTTGAGCGACAATTCTTAATGAAGGATTTGGATATTCATAATCCAAATTTCCTTAGACAGTTTCACGAGCACAAGGGGTGGAAGTGGTTCACCCACAGTGTCATCGATGCAAATGAGCACTTGGTCAGGGAGTTCTACGCCAATGTGGCTCACATCAAGAAGAGGACAAAAGTGACAAAGGTGAGAAATTTGAAAGTCCTCTTCGACGCCTGCTCTTTGAACACTTATGTGGGATTCGAAGAAGTGAAGGCAGTCCAGTACCTAGAGAAGTTGTCTCTGGGTGATGCAGCTTGCCTTTGGCTAGCTGAGATTTTGGCTGCCCGAGGACCATCGCCACCATGGATTACAACAAGAGTTCCTATCCTCCGGGTCACCCTCAATTTTGAATCTAAAGGGTGGAAAACCTTTGTGTGTAGCCGGATTGATCCGAGTTTGAATAAGAACAACCTCCCACTTCCCCGCGCAGTTTTGGTGGCTTATATTATAGTGGGGTACCCGATCAATGTGGGTGCCATCATGTCAACCAAAATCATATTGGCGGTCCGAAAAAGTGAAAAGTCCTACCCTTATCCAAACACCCTCACAGAGTATTTCAATAATGCCAAGGTGGAGCCGAGGCCATATGACACAAAAGTAAAGGCCAAGAAGCCTTTTTCATGGTACCACTTGCAGGGTGCTGACAACCCAAAGTTCAAGGGTAAGGTCACTACCATTGTTGGCCAGACAAATGAGCCATCGGTGGTGGGTTCTGAGGTTGCTGCTGAGCCATCTACAGCTCCCATGCCTTCCACAGCAGTCGGGCCTTCCACCGGGACAGCTGAAATGCCACCACATTCATCTTCTAGGCCATCAGTTGCAGTACCAGTGCCAGCCTCATCCACTTGACCTCCCACTGCACTGCGAGTCTCCCAGACTTTGGCGAGCATCAACAACTGGATGCAGACAGCCACTTATAAGCTATGTGACATATCCAGTACTGTTGCAGCACAGTCCTCTACCCCAGCACCACCACAGGTCTCTCTGTCAGTAGAGGAAATATTGAAGAAGATTCTGGACAACCAGAAGACTATTATGGATACAATGGTGGCTCACGGGGGTGCTATTGAGGAGTTGACCAAGCAGGTGAAGAAGATTAGGAAATCCCAGGCTTCAAAGAAAGCAGAGGAGAGTTTGAGAAAGGAGGTAATGAAGATAGCAGCAGCAGGTGATTTGCCGTTTGACCTACTGATGGAGACAGATCCATCAGTACGTGCTGGCCCAGCGGCACCATCAGTAGCGGTACCAGCTGGCCAGTCTGATGAGCCAGATCTCACTGCCCCCACTCCTGAGGAGATGCTTCAGATGCTCACCAACCCTGTTGTCCCTCGGCCCGGTGATGATGAGATACAGTTGGAGGAAACTGAGGGTGGTGATGTTGCCAGTCACCCTGAGACCACATAGGGAGTTTTCTTTACTCTCTATCCTCTTTTGTTTTGACTGTGCTAAGCATTGAGGACAATTCTTGTTCTTATTCTGGGGGGTGGTCTATTTTGGTTCATTTTGGATGACTATGATACATTTTGATGACATTTGATTACTTTTGGGCCTGTAATAACTTTAATACTCTTTTTCTTTTATTTTTTATTTTCTCCCTCATTATGTATATATTCATCCCTCATGTATATATTCTATTCCTTTCGGTTTGTATATTCATTTGCCTTACTTTCAGTAGTTTATTTCATAGCTTCTTTATTTTGTTTTATTAATAGTATAGCTTCTTAGTTACTTTATTAGCTTCTTTTTGATTTGTTAGCTTCCTTTTCTGTTTTAGTGAACAATAAGCCTTTAGTTTTCTTAATGCTACGGTTCTTTCCAAAGGTGGGTCTTGTGTGAACTGGGTGACTCTTCCCAACGATGGATGGCGTGACAACCTTCTTAAGGGATCGAGTCAGTTTTTGATGATTAGGTAGAGACAAGTAGTATTAATGAATAAATAAGGGCCAAGCATGCTTCACTTGGTACCAACACACTTAACTACGCGCTTATGGTTAAAAACAAGTTTTTGTAAAGAAATAGCCCTAGTAATGACCTTGTGACTCTTGTGTTGACTTAAACAATCATTAGGTGGTTTAGTTGAACCATTAGCAATTTTCAATCTTGAATGCGATTGTTGTGGGCCCTCGACTCTATTCTCTTTGACAATCTGGTTGTGTGAGAGGTGAGGTATTTTGTTACAAGTCCAAGTACCCGTGCGAGTGGTCTAGAACTTGCCCCGAATGTGTTTCTAGGCGCAATTCTAAGTTAGCCTGGCTTGAGAAGTGATTGTAGGCTTTCCTTGACCCATTTTGAAATCTTCCATGGCCGACCAATGACATCATCCTTAGTAAACCCTTTTAAGCCTAAATCCTTTTTATTCGATAACCGTATTACAAGCCTTTACCCATTTTATAATGACTCTCTCTTGGCACCCGAACTTTCTTTAGCACTCATGTGATTCAGATGGCAAAAACATAAGTTTGGGGCAGAGACGAGGAGTTTAAAGATGGTCTCAAGGAACAAAAAGAGAAAAACAATTAAAGAATAGGAAAGGCAAAGAAAAAAAGGAAGAACAAAATAAAAACACAAAAAGAAAGTGAATAATGTAAAAGGGTTGAAAAGACGCAAAAGAAAGCAAAAGTTCAGAGCATGGAGATAACAAAGAAGGAAAGTATGAATAGTATGTCAAAGAAATAGTGATGTCAAGTCTCTCTAATCCCCCTAAGGGAAAAGAAAATGACTTAAAGAGTCGGCAGAGTAAGAGCCAAAAAGAGAATATGAAGTGCTAAAGTAATGAACCAATTTCATTCTGATATTTCCCTCTTTAGCCCAAAAGCCTTCATTACATACCGAAAAAGCCCTACGTGATTTCAAGCCGAGCGAGCTTACATTAGTGGTGATCTACATGAGGGACAAGCATATGGTAGTTAGAGCCGGGCTTGTGACATTCTTTTGAGAGTGATGAGTGAATCTGTCTCGAGTCATTGAATTGAATTTTTCATTCGTGAGTGAGATGAGCTTCCGAAGAGTATAGGAGGAGGAGTTTAGGATCCACAGTGACCTGCATGAAAGTGCGAGCTTCCTTGATGAACAAAGTCAACCTTTCATGCTCAAGCGTCACATTAGAGCCATTTGTGCTTTAACATTCAAATCATAAGCTTGATAATAATTCATGAGCGTGTGGGTAATTGTTGGTCCCAATTGATTTGTGTTTGATTCAACTTAGGCCAGCTGAAATAGCTTTTTTTCTAGTGGAGGTGGGAAATTGCCTTAATTGTTTGAGGACAAGCAAAGCTTAAGTTTGGGAGAATTGATAAGTAGGGATTTTGACCGCTTATTTTCTCTCTTTTACTTACGTTTTAGCACAACAATGCTTAAAGGTATTCCCGAGAACTAATGAAATGTACTTTCTTACAGGAATATTGGGAAACGAGCCAAAGAAGTGAAGATCAACTCAAAAAGGAGTAAAATTGGACAAGAACAAAAACAAGGCAAAAAGGCTACAGTGCGGACCGCACAATACTGTGTGCGGCCGCAAACTCTGAAGATGCACTGATATAATTCCTTCACAGAGCGCGGACCGCACAATTATTGTGAGTCTGCAGAAGTCTAGATTTAGAGACTTTGGTTTGGGATCTTAAAGATGTGCGGACTGCACTATTAAATGTGTGGTCCGCAGAATGAAGTTCAGATCCAGTCCAAGAGCAAGAGTGTGGTCGCACTCAGAAATGTGTAGTCCGCACAATTAGAGGAAGTGCGACCGCATCTCACTTTTATGCGACCGCAGAAAGCCAACCTGACCAGTCAATCTCAAAGTGCGGACCGCACGCATAATTGTGCGGCCGCACAACCTTCGCAGGGGCAATTTTGTTAGATATTTTCAACTGGGTATAAATAGATCTTTTTGTCATTTTTAGGTTAAGTTGGGTGCACCTGAACACTTAGAGCCGTTTTTATTTACTGTATTGGGTAACTTTGTGCTAGTTTAGCATTTAAACATTAGATTTTCTTTCCTTAATCAATTATTATCCATTTTATCTTCTTTAATTTCTTCATTTTCCATGAATAGCTAAACCCTTAGCTAGGGTTGTGACTCAATCCCAGTATGGGTACTTAATGGATGATTGATTTAGGGCTTATTTATGATTGGGTATATGATATTTAGCCTAGTTCCTGCTTGAATTTGAGAATTGATGGTTGCAAACGTTGATTCATGCCTAATTGACTTAGTTTTTATTTGAGAAAGTAAGACAGTCTAGGAAAACTTGGCTAACAAGAATTTGGGGTGAACTCAAGAAATTGATAGCCCTAATTAAAGGGTCGAATCTAGAGATAGTAAGACCCTACTTGAGCATTTATCACTTGTTTCGTGAGATACCCATTTGGACTTGAGAAAGCCAAATTGGGAAAAATCAATCAAACTACCGAGAGGTATAGAGTGAGTAACTGAGTGTGATTTCTATATTATAGCCAGATCAACCAAACATGCCCTAAAGCTCTAAATCCGTTAGGTAACCAACTAGGCGGAAGTCGCAACCCTAGATCTTTTATAACTTGAAAAACAACCAAAATCAAAAACACTGTCTCTTAGCTTTATAATTACAAGGATTAGCGTAAAAGTAGAAGTAGAAACAACAATTGAAAATGTGGAAGTATAATCTAAGGCACGTCGTACATTCACAATAGGTATATACCTAATCCAATATCAAGCTCCCTGTGAAATCGACCCCGACTCGAGTTGAATTTTTATTATTGCATCGACCGCCTCGCAGCCTAAATTAGTGGTATGAGTTTGGGCGACATCAGTCATGTTCGCGAAGTGAGGAGTCAGCGAAGCATCGCGTTCGCGAGTGTTTGGACGTGTTCGCTTAAAAGGGATTTTGGTCAGAAGCATTTTTGTGCTTCGCGAGAGGATGCTTCCGCGTTCGCGAAGAAGGCACAACTGGGCAGAATATAAGTTTCAAAAATGAGGGTTTTGAGTTCATAACACAAAATTGATTTGGGAGCTCGGTAGAAGGCGATTTTTGAAGAGATTTTCACGTGGGTGTTTGAGGTAAGTGATTCCTAACTAGTTTTGGTTAATTTCCATGATTTTGCCTTTGATTCCATCATTAAATTTGTGATTTGGGGTGAAAAATTAGGGAAAATGAAGAAGAGTTCTTAGGCTAGATTTTTGAGATTTTGAATGGGACTTTGATATCGGATTTGAATAAGTTTGGTATGGTTAGACTCGTAGTTGAATGAGCTTTCGGTTTTTGTGATTTTTGTCGGATTTCGAGACATGGGCCTAGGGGATGGCTTTGAGCCGATTTTGGATTTTGATTAATAACTTCATAATTTTTAATGAAGTTGATTCCTTTAGCTCGTGTGGATTTTATTGCATTGTTTATGGCTAGATTCGAGGCATTTAGAGGCCGTTTCGTGAGGCAAAGGTGTGTTGGAGTAGAGATTTGCTCGTATTGTGGTAAGTAACAGTTCTAAATTTGGCTCTAAGGGTACGAAATCCCATATTGCGTGTCATGTATTTAGTTTTGAAATGACGCACATGCTAGTGACGGGCGTGTGGGCGTGCACCGTAGGAATTACGACTTGGTCAAATTTCGTGGAACCGTGTAGTTATATAATCTGTTATTATCTGTACATTCTCCATGTATTAGAAAAACTTAACCACAAATCATGTTTAGACTACGTGTTGGCATTGTAAGGACCCACAGGGGTCGTGTACATGTTGAATTATCTGCTAAATTATTGTTTGTACTCAGTCACAGTTCATTTGTATTTTACATCTCAGTCTCTATTGTTCATTTTTGATGCATCATATCATTGCTGTCTGGGCTGCTAATTATGAGTTCTGAGAGCCCGAGAGACTGGAGAGGTTGACGACTGAGTGAGGCCGAGGGCCTGATTGTGAGGTATTATACTATAGCACGTGAGTTATCCGTGCGGATCTAGATATTATACTATAGCACATGAGTTGTCCGCGTAGCATGTGAGTTGTCCGTGCAGCACGTGAGTTGTCCGTGCGGATCCAGATATTATACTATAGCACGTGAGTTATCCGTGCGGATCTAGATATTATACTATAGCACATGAGTTGTCCGCGTAGCATGTGAGTTGTCCGTGCAGCACGTGAGTTGTCCGTGCGGATCCAGATATTATACTATAGCACGTGAGTTATCCGTGCGGATCTAGATATTATACTATAGCACATGAGTTGTCCGCGTAGCATGTGAGTTGTCCGTGCAGCACGTGAGTTGTCCGTGCGGATCCAGATATTATACTATAGCACGTGAGTTATCCGTGCGGATCTAGATATTATACTATAGCACATGAGTTGTCCGCGTAGCATGTGAGTTGTCCGTGCAGCACGTGAGTTGTCCGTGCGGATCCAGATATTATACTATAGCACGTGAGTTATCCGTGCGGATCTAGATATTATACTATAGCACATGAGTTGTCCGCGTAGCATGTGAGTTGTCCGTGCAGCACGTGAGTTGTCCGTGCGGATCCAGATATTATACTATAGCACGTGAGTTGTCCGTGCATCACGTAAGTTGTCTGTGCAACACGTGAGTTATCCGTGCAGATTATAGCGCTTGGGTTGAAGGAGCCCCTCCAGAGTCTGCACATATCCCCAGTGAGCGCAGGTACCTATTGAGTGCGAGTATCGAGTGCTGAGTGCTGAGTGAATGGGAAGGTTGAGTGACTGTGGCCCTGAGAGGATGCATTTGATTTCATTATTGTTGCATTAACTGCCATGTATCATTGTTTGAAATTTCTAAAAGATATTACACTCTGTTTCACTTGAACTGGTCATGGAATAACTGTTGACCTAATTTATAGAACTTGAGAGCATGCCTACTTCCTTATGTTGAAATCACTGTAATCGAACTATAATTGTGAAGCTCGTCACTACTTTCAATTCGTTATTTAGTATTGTTACTTGCAGATTTGGTTGTACTCATATTACACCCTGCACTTCGTGTGCAGATCCAGGTGTTCCCGAACATAGTGGGTGTTGATTTCCACGCACAGTTGATCTTCTGGAGATTTCGAGGTACCTGCGGGCGTTTCGCAAACCTTGTTTCTCCTTCCCCTATCTTTTCACTTATTATATTTGCTTTTAGATTTTCATATACAGTATTTATCAGACTTGTGATGTATAGATGCTCATGTACTCAGTGACACCCCGATGTTGAAGATTTCCGCGTTGTATTTTGGATTTCTATCCTGTTTATGGGAAGTTTTTATCATTTAAACTATTTTAAATTCATTTTCTGTTAAGTGTTGGAGATATTTCATAAATGTCGGCTTGCCTAGTATCACGATAGGCGCCATCACGGCAGGTTAGGATTTTGGGTCGTGACACAAACATATCTAAATTTGACAAAGCAATTCAAAGTTCCACTCATATTCACTTTCTCTCAAAAGGAAATATACATCAATTTATATATTATTTTCTTGAAAAATATACTTATGTCATTAAAGTGTGGTTTATGAATATTATGAAAATTTTAAAGGCCAAATTTTGTAAGTTATTAACTCAATATTAGTTATTTTTAGAGTTTATATTGTTAATCATTAATTTATTTTTGTAGGAGTTATAGGCCAACCTCTTCATTCCTATATCTTTAAAAAACTAAAAGATTTTAAATTTCTAATTTGTTTTATTTAAAGACGTACCGTGATAAAAGTATTTTTATTTGTCTTCGGTATTAAAGCACAAAAATAGCAATTATTTTAACAAGATATCCCTATAAAACTTTGAGAATTTCCATAAGGTAGGATTTATGCTTCATTCAGCTAGCTAAATAGAATCTATAAACATATTTTCAGAAAGTTACACTTTTTTATAGTTCAAATGTCACGACCCAAAACCTATTATAGGTCGTGATGGCGCCTAACGCCGCCGTCAGGCAAGCCAACAGTGATCGGTCAACTTAATTACTCATTTTGATTACTTTAAAATCATATTTTCCATTAATTAACTAGTATAGAAGCTAATACTCATAGAAAAACCCATGATATTATTTTTTCAATTCCTGTATAAAAATATAAATCTCAAGGTGAAGTGATAATAATTGCATGAACTACAATAAGGAATAATCAGTAGGAACCCCCAAAACTCGGTATCACAAGTACATGAGTTTCTATTAAGTAGTACAATAATAATACAATAACCGTCTAGAATATAAGTTAGACGGGGAAAATAAACAACTCTGATGGAGAATCTGTATGCAGCGGATCGTAACAAGAAAATATAGCTCACCGAAAAGTCCCTTCAAAAGTCGCGCCTCTGCACCTAGAGGACTACCAGAAGCATAAATATACCCGCACAATAAGTGCAGCAAGTGTAGCATGAGTACGTAAATCAACGCGTACTCAATAAGTATCTAGCCTAACTCCAGAGAAGTAGTGACGAGGGGTCGACATCGATACTTACTAGTGGTCCAATAAGACAGATACAGTAGAAGTAACAGATGTGAGGCAGAGTAAATAAACGAAATAAACAAGTATAAATACCATGTACAATCCTCCTCTCAACAATAAACCCAGGCTCTCAATTAGCAGTTACTTCCTAAACCGGAGTATATATAAATACATAATGGGCCTCTCCAAATAGGTCATCACAATTCAAATCAGGAAAAACTCACAGATACACTGGCTTCTTGTCAAATATTGCGTATGATTCCATATGAGTATTTTTATAGAAATGTCGAGGCGTACGGCCTGATCCCATCATATTGGGTGCACTGCCGAGGGTCGAACGGCACGAACCATAGATGCATCTATTATACTGCCGAGGCGAACGGCCCGCTCCCATGAGAGTGTGGTACATAATCCTGTCGAGGCGAACGGCCCGATCCTATTAGAATAAGAAACATTAACGAGTCTTTGACCCCACTCACGAATAAACGTGTGAGTTATAAATTTTAAGGAAGATCTTTCGATGAAAACGCATAGCGCGGGAGAAATTTTGCAAGACGAGCACAATTAATCTGTGGCTAACCATGAAGCCCATCAAATCTCTACAAATAGCAAGTCTATCACTCTACGCAAGTCTAGTCTCAAGTCGTAATGCAAAATAAATGAGTTAAACGAGCAAAGATAACCCTTATAGTACAATTATGGAATTGTGTGAACATAAGTCCACCTGGACAATAAAATGAATTTGGCTCTGTATGGACTCTCGTCACCTCGTGCATACGTAGCCCCCGCAACAAGTAGCACATATCAAATACATCACCTAGGGGTAGTTTCCCCTCACAGAGTTAGACAGGAGACTTACCTCGCTCCGAAATTCCATAACCGGCTCCAAAGCCTCTCTAACACCTCAAACTTATGCCCGTCGATCCAAAACTAGTCAATCAATATGCAAACCAATCAAAATATACTATAATACCTATAATTAATAAATTTAGACAATTTCCAACTCCGCTCGAATAGTCAATAAAGTCACGTGCCCGAATTCCGAAATGTTTCGAAGATAAACTTTACCCATAACACTACGAACTCAAATATGTGATTTATTCTCAATTTTATGTCCAATTTCGTGGTCAAAATCCAAAAATACCAAATTCTAGATTTTCTACCAAAATATCAAATTTCTACTAATTTCTATATTTAAATCCATATATAAACCATGTATTAAACTTGTAATAAAACTAAGACGGAGGACTACGGAAAATAATTGAAGTAAGCACAAAAATCACACATATCCACGTAAACGTCCATTTGAAACTAAGCTCAACAAAATACTATGTGGAATCAATAAAGATTAGCTTAAAAAATAACTAAACAAAATCCAATAAAGCACCTACACACTGATAATGAGAAATCAGAGACGAAGTGAGTGAAAAATCCCAAAACAATTTCATCTTCCCCTTTTTAATAACCAAAACTATCGTCCAATTTATGATCTTATTACACTAATCAAACCCACGATTAGAAGGAATTTCAGCACATATCACTCTTACAAAATCCAAAAAAAAGAAAGAAAAAGTCAAAAATTATTATTATTTATATTCCACACAACAAGCACAAATTAAGCAAAAACATAATTAAAAAAAAAAATCAAAACGTGATGAAACATAACAAATAAACCACTAATTTATGATATACGAAGTAAAAATTGAAGCAAGGTAGAAAAAAGGAAATGACCTTTGTATTATATAGTTTTGTCTTGAATGTGATTGCACTTTGAATTCGAACAAAGCACAGGTTACTACGGACCGGATCTCAGCCTCAACCACTCGACATCAACTCAACCGACGAAATCGATCTCCATTAAGTTGCTTTGATAGATTAATTTCAACCCAACTGGATTTGGATAGAATATAGCCACTATTTATGTTCAAAAGGAATATGAGGAAGATGAGTGATTGTGAGATTTCAATTTTTTTATTTTTTTATTTTTTTTTTGCTGTTTTCGTACCTTCCATTTTTCTGTTTCTTCCTTACTTTCACGTCCTCCCCTCTTTATTGTTGCCTCCTAGTCCTTTTGTAGAAGAATCAGCCTTATTATTTTGCTTTTAGATCCTTTTACTCAAAAGTCAAACCTTAGTCAATTATTCTAACTTAAAACTTTTAAAAGTAGAATTTTCTTTCCAAATTAACTCCGATTTTTCCGAAATTAAATTCCTACCACGCGTACAAATCATAATACCTGAAGTGAAGTTACTCAAGGCCTCAAACTGACGGATGACGCGCTAGAGCTCAAAACGACCGATCGGATCGTTACATTAAATACATCATTTAATACTATTTATGTAAATTTTTAAAAATTATTTATTCATGAAAAATACGCGCAAAGTGCGTACCCTAAGACTAGTATAATATAATACAACAAAAACTTGATATTATGTTTTTTCGGATTGTATTATGTTATATTATATCATATTTTATTGTTCCCTTAGTGACTTTAGTCTATCAAAAGAGTATGCATTTTGAGACAATTTAAATTCTTATGGGCACTTCGCCAAACTCTTAAATATATTATATTTCTTGCTACGGTGCAGATTGATCTCTCTCCTAGCTGGTTGAGGCTACGTTCATTATTTCCCATATAGTTTGACATGTAGAAATATCTTATAGTTGTCCATAGTCACTTGGTAGCGGAAAAACTACGTCAAATCGAAAAGTCAAATTAAATCAAATAAAAAATCTGACTGGGTTTGATTTGGGTTGGGTTGGTTTGGTATTGCGTAAAACAACTCGAACCAAACCGATATACAAATATATAATTTTTATATATACTTTTATAACTTTATATAGAAGTTTTTTTTAAAATATCTAGAAATATTTGTGATCATCTCATGGGATGTAATATTTATTAGAACTATAAAGTACATTCATTTTTATTCACCTTAATTAATGACTGATTTGAACTTCTATCACACTTTCTTATCAAGTATTATTGAAATGTATCAATCTCTTTGTTCTTCCATATTCATATGTCAAGATCTATTAAACTCTTATATCTTTTTCGATATGTGATCAAGAGCTATTAAACTCTTATGTCTTTTTCGAATTTGAAATGGTAGTTTATGGGTAATTATTAAAATAATATAAAACATATTATTATTTAGGTTTCATATAGATTTTTGTATAAAAATTTGATTAAGCTTGAAATACATCAATGAAAAATTATTGTTCGACTAAGAAAATAACTATCATGTGTTACTAAAATAATTTTCCCATAAGAATATTTTAATAGATCATATGCTTGTCAATTTTTTTAAAACGTATATTCACTTATCAAAACTTTATTTATAACTCTAATAAAGTAAGTTTAAAATAATATTCATGTATCAAAAAGAACTCGTCAAACCCGAAAATATCGACAAAACCGAATCAATCCAGCCGATATAGATGGTTGGTTTAGTTTTGATAAAAATCAAACCAACGCGGCTTATGTACACCCCTAGTAGCAACTTATCTCGTCCAGGAATGAGTCTCGATGCAAATAACAACTTTGTCTTTTGAAAGGTTGAACAACATACACCAATCAATGAATCAAACATCTCTCGTATGGATGTTAAATGGTGGGTTGAGCTTAATCTGGACGGATCAAAATGGGTTGAATCAATAAATGGGCGGGTCAATGACTTGCCCAAAAATTATTTGGGTTGAGATATGGACTAAGTTAAGATTTTTTTTTTCTTTATATATAATGTAAGGTTTTACATGGACCCCTACCATGTATATTATAAAATTCAAGAATAACAAAAGGAGGGGACGTTAGCCAAAACCTCAGGAAACATAAAGAAATACCATACAAACTTTAAACCACTTTACCCGATTCATAAAGAGATCTAAAGGTTGTGCTAGATCTGCAACTTGTACCTAGCAGCATCACAAAATAAACTGATTTCTTCCTCTATGACAAAAATAATTCAGAGATAAGGAAAATAAGGCCCGGTCAAGATAAGCTTAAATTTGGGTCATAGTTCAACCCATTCAACTCTTATCAAGTTTTAATTAATGTATGTTATTTCTTATCAATTGTATAATTATCAAATAAGATTTTTTTTTCTTCTTTTGTTATGACCATATATAACTAATTCCTCGCGCGCGTGTATATATATATATATATATACTTACAACAATATGTACCTTGCGTATAAACTTTTATCATTTACTACTCCAGTGGAGTACTCAAAACAGTGACACACCTACTCACTGAGGAGGGTCATTGCTGCTTAGGATAGTGACTTTACAAGAGAAATGGTGCATCCTTTAGAGAGAAAGGGCTCACTCCTAATTGGCTTACATACTTTCATTTATTCTACGGCTGTAATAAAATATGGGGGGTAATTTGCTTTTTTATTTCAGAAATAACAATTCACAGTATCAAGCATGGGGCGTAGGTTTGAAGGAAATGTACACTTTCATTTATACTAATAGTTTATTTATTTTGAATTATAATTAATACATATGAATTTATAAATATAATTAATGTATAATAGATGTGTATTAAACCACGTATGGAGGTCACATAACTTGTCGATAAATTATTTTGTGACAGAATGAAAAAAAGAAGAAGACATAAGTAGATACTAAGTTTATTTAATTAATTTACTAATAGTCAGTCGTTAACACTAAAAACTAGTAAATCTTATACAGCAATCAACAAAAAATGCGATTAAAATAACTATGCTCTAATATTAAACTAGTGTGAGATCAACTATATGAATTATACTCATTTCGTTCCATTTTTCATTTCATTAATCCAATAGTAAATTCAATGGTGTTATTTAATACCAAGAGTTCTTTAGAACTACTAGCGGCATAGACATTTTTAAATAGGGGCGAAGTCAGAGTTTAAAGTTTATGGGTTCAGGATCTTAGTTCTTTTAATTAGGATGTGTTAATTGGTTTCAAAATATAATATATAGAGGCATAAGTCGGATTTTGTCTATATGTACGGTGTAATTTTCCGGCAAAGTGGTTTCGGGTGAACCTCCTTCTGTCCCCCCAAATCCGCCCCTGCTGATAGTGATTGTGATAATTAATTTACTGAAAAAATAATTAATTTATGAGATGAAATAACCTAACTTAGTCAATGCTTAAGAAAAAAATTGAAAGTCGATAATTTATAGTACTTTGTATTTCATGGTTGTTTGAGCATATCGTGTAATTGGAGATTTGAGCTTGAAACTTGGGATTTAATAAATAAAGTTAAAAATACAATTATATATTACCAGTGCAAATATTAAGAGTTGAGTTTTTTTTTTTTGAAGAATTAATCTAAATAGCCATGTTACTTAATCGCTTACATTAAAAGTAACTGACGAACATATAAAATATATATAATTTATATTATATAATCGTATATAATCAATATGTATAAATTGAAAAAGTTAATAATAAATTCGGTCAAATATTTGTGTAAATATTTTTTTCTGAGGGACCCATTAAAAGGCTGTGAATAGCAAGGAAATTTTATGGCCGACCAAAATGAGAGGGGAGATAGGGTAAGACGTGGAAGTGTAATAGTGGGTTGCCATTGGTCTTGAAGTCCTACTGCTATTTGCTGGTGAGTTGTTCTTTGCATTATTCTATAGTTGAAGGAAAGTATTGACACTTGTAAATTAGTTTTTGAAGTTGTGTTGAAAAATAATTTTTGAAAGTTGAAGTTGTGTTTGGACATGAATTTTATTTAAAAAATAATTATAATTTTATGAGTAGAAGAACAAATTTGCCCAAAAATCAATTTTTGGGAACTTGATTGCTATAAAAAAATACTGATCATATTCCATGAACAAACAACGTTTTTAATTTATTTATTTTTTTAATTTTGTTTTTGAAAAAAATAGCCAAAATCTATGATTAAACGGGAGCTTATATTCAATTAGAAATAGTCTTAGATAAGGAGTTCAAGAGGAAAATCAGGACAAGTTTAGAGGGTCGTGAATGACTTCGGCCATTAATCAATCTTAAGTACTGATTCCAGACTATTACCAGAGGGTGTGGAACCATTTCATATAGTTCAAGCCTCCTAAATTATATTTGAACCTTTTTCCTCAAATATTTGTCATGATAATTGAAGATTTTGAACAATATCAAATGTTTCTCATTACTGCATAAATGCCACTTTTCTAAATCACAATCGTTCAAATATATATATATATATATATATATATATATATATATATATATATATATATATATATATATATATATATATATATATAAACATAAAGGATATAACTATTTATATTACATAATCGACTACTCCAAACTATTTCTTATTACAATTCATTACTTATTCCTATTTCATTTTGTCCCCCATATATTCATTATTACCTTATGAACCTTTAGAATAATTTATGTTTTCTTGATTCTCTCAATTATCTGATTTTCATGATTTTTGTCTAAATTCTATTTAAACACACCTCAATAATTTATGCAGACAAAATATGATAACAAAAGATTGCTTAAAGAAACATGACAATAGAAACTTATTAAGAAATCTTCTAAATTTTACCTTTGTCAATGGTATATCGAAGAAGTAATACACTTAAAATACTAGAGTAGATTTAATTTATCACTCAACGAGAATGTATGGTATTATCAATCATTTGTTTCATCTTCTGATAGTATGCAGGCACAAATATATTTTATGTAACTTGCTGCCATGTGTGACAACTATACATGTTCTCCATACCAACCATCCGGTAGCCCCCACCTATGCAACTCTTTATTGGAGTTGTCCACTGTAACACCGGTGAAGGGAGTAGAGTCACATTCGTTTGCCTCATATTGCAGGGCAACCTTGCCCATAATACATTTCAATTTGTTTAAACTATGATGTCATTTTGTTCTAAAGGCCAAATTGATATCACGCATCAAATGACATGATACGTCAAATTAAATATTATGCTACATGCCAAAATAACCTAGTCAAATCAAAGACCAAAGATAATGTGTCACATATACAAGTAACATCTTCAGAATAGTCAAATGTTATTTTATCATTGCTTGCTTGATTGATTGGTGATTCAAGTCAACCAATTAAGTTAAAGTAAAATAATTTGTTTTCACTTTTTCCTCCCACAACTATAAATAGATGCCCTCATAACTTACAGAAGAGACCATAATTTATAACAAGTACCAAGAGAAAATTCGTGGATTTTTAGACTATAATTTTTATATAAAATGCAAATATTTAAGCATTCAAAAATAAAGATGAAGGTTCAAGATATAAGAAAAATAGTAAATAATATTGACGAAGAACCAATCTTTCATGTGTGCGAAGCCACTTCATTTTACTAGCTCTTTACAAGCCCAACAAAGAGCAATTCATTATAAAGAGAAGAAAGAGACTTTTCACTGCTGATGAGGGACACTTTATCTTTCACAAAAAACAAAGAAGTAAAGAAGAAAAAATCTTTAATTTTGCATTGCCAAGTATAAATAATACCAACAACTTCAAGTATTTAGATTAAAATACATCAAATTTAATGCTATTAGACTATATTGGTCTGCCGTTGATCCTAAAGTTTATGCTCTTTTAACCCAAAAAAAAAAGAAAAAGATACGTACTATTCTCAATCGTGCCTCATCCCTAGGCTTTTGTGTGAGGGTTGATGAAGGTGATGTGGTGTATGCTAGGGCAGTAGACCTGGGAGTGACAACTAATGTGGTAGCTGAAGCTAAGGCCATTCTTCAAGGGTTGGAATACTGTGTGGATTATGATCTTCACCCTCTCATATTGGAGACTGACTCATTGGTGATGAAGAAGATGATAGAAGGGGAATGGGATCCTCCTTGGGTAATTGCACAAGATGTGAAGAAAATTATAGAGATGAATGACAACTTCAATGTGATCTTTCAACATGTGTTCAGAGAAGGCAACTCAGTGGCGAATTTTATAGCTAACATTGTGTTTTCTTTTGCAGGTACATCTGAGTTTCATTCATTCTCTGAACTGCCTAGTGCAGGGAGGAGGTTGATCAATCTAGACAAATCTCAATCACCTAACCTTAGGATTAAGATAGCAAAGAGAAGAACCCCACACTGATGGCTTCACAGGAGTGGACTCTGCACAAACCTGCATGTGATAAGCAAGTGTGGGATGGTACAATTTATCCTACTTCTGATATGTCCAAATACTAAGAAAAATGATGAATCCATCATATGGTATTTCTGGAGATTGTTGAATCATTTCTCAGTGGTATTAGCATGCTTTCATGCTCAATATGATGATGGTTTAGCAATGTTTAGAATGATGTCTACATTAAAGGTTCTAGTAGGGAAGGATCTGAGCTTACAAGATCACAAAAATACACAGTTTCAAAGCCTGGCCTTTGCCTTGCAAAGCCTGCTTAAAACCAACTCATTTATGGCTATTGCCTTGCAAAGCCTGCTTAAAACCAACTCATTTATGGCTATTGCCTTGCAAAGCCGGCCTAAAGCCAGCTCATGTCTGGCTTTTGCCTTGCAAAGCCTGCCTAAAGCCAGCTCAAGCCTAACTTTTGCCTTGCAAAGCCTGCCTAAAGCCAGCTCAAGCCTAACTTTTGCCTTGCAAAGCCTGCTTAAAGCCAACCCAAGCATGGCTTTTACCTTGCATAGCCTGCTTAAAGCCAGCTCATTTCTGGCTATTGCCTTGCAAAGCCAGCCTAAAGCCAGCTCATGCCTGGCTTTTGCCTTACAAAGCCTGCCTAAAGCCAGCTAAAGCCTGGCTTTTGCCTTGCAAAGCCTGCTTAAAGCCAGCCCAAGCCTGGCCTTTGCCTTGCAAAGCCTGCCTAAAGCCATGCTCCTCTTCTACACATTAATTTTGATGAGTGAGCACATGATTAATACTTGAACAAAATCAGTTCACTGCATATGGAGATCATATAGTAGCTACAATTGGAAGACTATGCTGGCTTCAACTCTATGGTGGAGATGTTTGGAATTCATTTTAGCCTATGGACAGTATATCCTGGCGCCTGGTGAGAGCTTGATAGGTGCTGCTTGGTATTTGCCAATGGTAATTGGATTCACATACACTGACAGGAGAAGGAAGCATTCGACTTATTATGTTGTAATAGCTAGTTCATTAGATTTTAGCTTGTCTATTTTTTTAATAGTTAGTAGCTTCATGCAACTTCTATTTTGATTTGGACATCTTGTAAGCTTTGGACCCATTTTGGAATTTTATTTATATATTAGCCACTAGGCAAGTACTGCCAGTGGTATAGTTAAAAAAAAAAAAAAAAAAAAAAAAACACTAATAGAGAAACACAAATTTCCGACCGATGTTCCAGTAGAAAATCCATCGAAAATTAATTTTCGACAGAAAGTCCGTTGGAATTGTTTGCAAACGAGGATAATTCCGACAGACTTCTGTCATAAATTTGCACTTTCAATTGAGTTTTAATTGTATATTGTATATAAAGATAGTATAATTTTTTTTTATGCTATTAGTGTAATTAGTTATTACGTACTATATTTTCAAAATTATCAAAGCGCATATAAACAGTTAGCCTGTATTATTACAGATAACTTAACTTAGAAGTAATTAATTATATCAATGCTCTAAATTAATTTAACTTAATTATATGATATCATTGCAACAGAGCTTAAAATCAATAAATTTTCTCTCTATTGTCATGCATAATTTACACTGTATCAAACAAAGAGAGGATTTGATTCGGGGTTTGGTGGGTGGGGGGACCCATTAAAAGGCTGTGAATAAATTAACAAAGGAAATTTTATGTGGTTCTAGTGGCCAACCAAAGTGAGAGGGAAGATAGGGTCAGACGTGGAAATGTTATATATACATGATTACATGGGTTTGCCATTGGTCTTGAAGTCCTAATTAGATACTGCTGTTCGCTGGTGAGTTATTCTTTGTATTATTCTAGGCGAGTCTTTGAATAACGGTAAAATTATCTCTTTATGATCTATAAATCACAGATTTAAGCCGTAAAAATAATCATTAATACTTGCATCAGAGTAGGTTGTCAATATCACACCCCTTGAGGTGCGGCCCTTCCCCAAATCTTACGTGAACACGAAATATCTTGTGCATCGAACTGTCATTTTTTGATTTATGTATAGTGACACTGCATAAAATTTATACTATTAATTAAATCATCTAAAATAGTGCACACGTAACAATGTACAATAAGTGAATTTAATAACTTGTAAAATATATAAGAATTTACAATAATGATGGATGAGATCTTTCGAATCAAATCTTACATTAGCAAATAATGGTGTTTGGCTAGTTCATGCCTTAATAAATTTAGGAACCTAATATGGAGTTACCTAAATCAAGAAATTAATTTTTGAAGTGACAGATAGGTGGAATGATTTTGAATGACATTGTACTGCTGTCACGATCCAATTTAGGATCATGACCGATACTAAGCAATAAGTTCCTCCAAGTAAGTCCTATCGGTATTTTACAGAAAATCAGATAAAGTTTTTCCTGTTTTTGGACTATCCTAAAAATTTCTGTGTCTCAAATCAACAACCAAACACCATAATATCAATTCAAACAACAATAACTTTATCAATTAACCCAAACAAATATCTACCATTAATAGTCCACCCACTTACAGCTAGAAATACTAATTTATCTCCAACTTTGATAATAAAGAGCGATATCCAATATAAGTCTATAATAACAAACGAATACTCATGACACTAAAAGAATGACTATGGAGTGACTCTAAGAGTTCAAAGAAAAGACCATAACAATAAATAAAATATCCGCCCACGCTAACAAGTGCGAGGCTCACCAAGAACAATCAACATGTGCGCTCTAGTTAACGAAATCCTGGCCCGCGTCAACTGCTGTTTCTGTAAAAACTATTAGCGGGGAATGAGTCGCTAGCTCAGTAAGTAATAACACTTAACCACAACTGTTTTTATTTGGGACAAGTGAGAAAATATGCTAGTATATTAAACAAAAATATCATAAGAATGCCCTTTCAGAAATAATAAATAATTTTCATTCTCGTCATGTTTTTCATGTAATATAATTCAATTGACAATTCAGTAATAAGCTCGGTAGACACTGTATAATATCAATATTCATATTTGGGAGGTTTCAATGAACGAATCATGTAATCGGTATAACTGTGTACTTCTTCGCAAGAAGTCAAATATAACGGTAGTCCCTACTCGAGGGAAATAAGTAACGGTATGCTAGTTCTACCTTCCCACTAGCGAGGGCTATAACGATAATCGGTAATTACAAGGTGCACAGGTCTAACGAACCCGCCGTTAGCTACGGGATCCTTCAATGTCTACTCCCATTTATACTTGTCTCTATAACTGTATATACCCGTAGAAAATATTTTAAAATAATATAGGGCATTTCGATTCTTATCAAATCATGAAATTTTATTTCGATAACAGTAAATTCAAGTAACGGTAAAACAGATCTAGTGACATCGAGAATATTAAAAACAACGGTAATCATCTCAAATTACTATTTCAGTATCATATCGAGTAAAAGACTTGTCTCCCATGCAACTCAAAATAATCGGTAACATATTCATATTAAAAATCATGTGTAAATAATGCAAGTTATGAAAACATAAATTGAGGTAAAATTACTACTCAATGTACTTGTATCGAGATACCAAATACTTCACCTCGAGCAATCTGTACAACTTCCTTCAATCAATCTATAACCACATCAACATCGATCTCGTGTTAATTGCCTCATTTAGGCTAAATTCATCACTAATTTAGAATACCCAATCCTCCGAGTTTTATATTTTATCATCAATTCGCCGAATTACATTTATCCATACTATGAATAATTTAAATTAGTCCAAAATCTTTTAAATAAAAAGGTATTTATGTAGTTTATTCTCTGTACTGTTCAATTTCCTTAATCGTGTGCATAAGTTGAAACTGAAATAATATTATTGCCCATAATATTTCTTCTGAATTGGTACTTATCTTTTGTACTCAATACTAGACTTACCACATTCAAAGCCAAATTAAATATTGTCCATTGCAATACAGTTAAACACTAAAACTCAATACTTGCACCCTAACTTAATTTACACCTAACAAAAATCATATATAATGAGACTAGTTTAAGTACAAATACATTAATACCCTTCTTTTTCTAAGTGAATTTATCCTACAGTAGCATTGAGCCAACTTCCAATTGCATAATTTGCCCAGAATAACTCTTATTGGTATTAAAAATTTTATACCTTGTGAAACCCTTCAAATATATAAACTGAGATAAAAAGAATTACTAGAAGAAAAGAATCCGAATGAGAAATTCGAGTATTACCCGTAAGAGCCAATACTTATTTAAAATTTCTCAAAGGTTTGGTTCCAGCCTCTTTTTTCTTCTTCTTCTCCTTTGTTTCCTCCTCTTATGTTTTTTTTTTCTTTCTTTCTTAGTGTTTAGCTTATGTTGTTTAGCAGCTGCTTTGCTGCGTCCCTTTTCCCCTTTTCTCGTTTCTCTTTCCAGTGGGCTTTAGCCTATTCTCCTATTATCTCTTTTTTTAAAATTCTAGTTAAAGACTTATATGCCCTTATTAATATATAGGGTATTACATTCTCCCCACCTTATGAAATTCGGTCCCCAAATTAAATTCTAGTACGTACCTGTAGATTAAAATATATGATGATACTTGATTCACATAGCATCTTCCACTTCCCACGTAACTTCTTAAACTGTATGATTTCTCCATAAGACTTTCACGAATAGTATTTCTTTTGGCCATAGTTTTCTTACTTGTCTATCAACAATAGCCATCGGCTCTTCCTCGTAAGATAACTTCTTATCGAGCAGTATAGTTGGTGCTTCAAGAACCTGAGATGAGTCTGATATACATTTTCTTAGCATTGAGATATGAAATACTGGATGAATAAAAGATAACTCAGGAGGAAGTGCCAATTGATAAGCCACAACTCCCACTCGGTTTAGTATCTCATACGGTCCTATAAACCTGGGGCTCAACTTGCCTCTTTTACCAAACCGCATCACACCTTTCATAGGGGAGACTCGTAGGAACACTTTGTCCCCAATTGTGAACAATAAATCTCTTTTCTCTTATCTCTATAAGACTTTTGTCTGCTTTGAGCTGTGAGCAATCTCTGCCTAATTAATTTTACCTTGTCAATAGCTTCTTGTACTAAGTCGGGTCCCAATAAGTTAGTCTCACCAACTTCAAACCATCCGATAAGAGAACGACATCTTCTATCATACAGTGCTTCGTATGGTGCCATTTGAATACTGTACTGGAAGCTATTATTGTAAGCAAATTCAGCTAAAGGTAGATAAGCGTCCTAACTACCTCCAAATTCAAGAATGCAAGCTCTCAACATATAGATCTGTATAGTACGTTCAGACTGCCCGTCTGTCTGTGGGTGAATTGCAGTACTAAGATCTACTCGTGTACCCAATGCTTCTTGAAAAGATTTTCAAAAGTGTGAAGTGAACTGTCATCCTCTATCAGAGATGATGGATACTGAAACTCTGTGAAGTCGGACAATCTCGTTCATAAATATTTGTGCATATCTTACTCCACTATATGTTGTTTTCACTGGCAAAAAGTGTGTTGATTTTGTCAATCGATCCATAATCACACATACGGAGTCATAACCTCTAAGGGTTCGTGGTAGACCGGAGACAAAGTCCATAGTAATTCTTTCCCATTTCCACTCTGGAATCTCAATTTGTTATAACAGTCCCGCGGGTCGCTGATACTCAGTCTTGACCTGCTAACAAGTCAAACAATTAGAAATAAATTTAGCAACATCTTTCTTCATACCTTCCCACCAATAAAATTGCTTCAGGTCATGGTAAATATTTGTGGATCTAGGATGTATAGTATATTTAGAGTTGTGGGATTCTTTAAGAATAACATGCCTCAACACATCTACGTTTGTGACACATAGCATGTCACCCATTCGAAGAACACCATCACTTTCAACAATCATATCCTTGTTTTCACTAGCTAAGGCCTCATCTCTGTATTTGCATAATCGCTCATCCTCATATTGGGTGGCCTTAATGCGCTCAATTAATGAAGATTTAGCCTGAGCACAAGCCAACAATGCCTCTAAATTTCCGACACTAAATCTGATACATGTATCTTATAGTCTCTGAATAACTTTGGCCAAAAGTCTCTTTGCAGAAGCTATATGTACCAAACTCCCCATGGATTTTCTGCTCAATGCATCAGCCACCACATTGGCTTTTCCAGGATGATACAAAATAGAACAGTCATAGTCTTTGAGTAGTTTCATCCACCGACGCTGCCGAAGATTCAGATCTCTCTGCTGAAAGATATACTTCAGACTTTTATGGTCAGTATAAATCTTACAAGTTTTGCCGTATAGGTAATGCCTCCAAAATTTTAGAGCAAATACCACTGCAGCCATCTCTAAATCATGTGTAGGATAGGTTTGCTCGTGCTTTTTCAATTGTCTCGAAGCATAAGCTATAGCTCGACCATTTTGCATGAGAACACATCCTAATCCAACCCCCGAGGCATCGTAAAATACTGTAAATACTCTAGAACCTGATGGTAAGACTAATATTGGTGCAGTTGTCAAACATGTTTTGAGTTTCTGAAAGCTCTGCTCACATTCCTCCGTCCACTGAAACTTTGCATTTTTCTATGTTAGCTTAGTAAGTGGTGCTGCTATTCTAGAGAAATCCTGCACAAAACGCCTGTAATAGCCTGCTAAGCCTAAAAAGCTACGAATCTCTATAGGAGAAGTAGGTCTGGGCCATTTCTGCACTGCTTCTGTCTTCTTAGGATCTACCATAATTCCATCTTTGGTTACAACATGCCCAAGAAATGCTACTAAGTCTAGCCAAAATTTACACTTTGAGAACTTAGTATAAAGCCGATGTTCTCGCAATGTTTGCAACACAGTCCTAAGATGATTCTCGTGTTCACCTTGGCTACGAGAATATATCAGGATATCATCAATAAATACTATTATAAATCTATCTAGAAATGGCTTAAACACCCCATTCATTAAATCCATGAATGCAACTGGAGCATTAATGTAATGGCCCGATCGATCGTTTTGATCATTTGCATTTCACTCTATAGTTTACGGGTGTGAGTAGCTCCGTATGATGTAGTTTGACTTGTGTGAATTGTCGTTTTGATTTTTAGGTTATTCGGAATCGAATTGGAAGAAAGAATTTCATTATTGAGAATTTAAGTTGGAAAGGTTGATCAGATGTTGACTTATGTGTAAACGACCTCGGATTTGAATTCTGACAATTCCAATAGCTCCGTTGGGTGATTTTGGACTTAGGAGTGCGTCCGAATTGTGATTCGGAGGTTCGTGGTTGATTTTGTCTCGAAATGGCGAAAGTTAAATTTTTTGGAAAGTTTGACCGGGAATTGGAAAAGCTTCGTTATGTTATTTGGGACTTGTGTGCAAAATTTGAAGTCATTCCGGATTGATTTGCTATGTTTCGGCACGAGTTATTGAATTTGAAAGTTCAAAGTTCATAGATTTCGTTTTGAGGTGCGATTCGTTGTTTCGATATTGTTATATGTGATTTGAGGCTTCGAGTAGGTCCGTTTATGTTATTGGACTTGTTGGTATATTCGGACGGCGTCCCGAGTGGCTCGGATGAGTTTTGGATGAGGTTCAGATCAGTTTACTTTATGTTGCTATTGCTGGTTCTGGTGTGACCGCACCTGCGGCTGGTTTGCGCAGGTGCGATGGTCATAAAAGCGACGAAGGGGTCGCAGGAGCGGAAGTAGTGCTGGGTGAGAAAGACCGCAGAAGCAGAGATTTGGGCGCGTATGCGGATACACATGTGCGAGGTGATGGAGCGCAGGAGCAAGGTATTTCGCAGGTGTGGATGGTGGCTCGCACCTGCGATGTCGCAGAAGCGAATATGTTGTCCGCAGGTGCAAGGGTCGCGTCCTGAGCTGATTCTGCAGTAGCGAAGGTTATGTCGCAGAAGCGACGCCGCAGAAGCGGCTAATGTTCCGCAGGTGCGAAAATGCTGGCAGAAGCTATAAATCAAGGTTTTGGTTCTTTCTTCATATTTTGAGATGTGGTACTCGGATTGAGACAACTGTTGGAGCAATTGTCATCACAAGGATTGGGGTAAGTGCTCTCTACTCGGTATTGGTTATATGTTATGAATCTACCTTCGTTTTTGGTAATTGGATTGTGAATTTTAAGAGGAAATTGGGAGTTTTGGCCTAAAGTTTCATAATATAAATTTTTGAGATTTGAAGATCGAATTGGAGTTAGATTTGAGTGAAACTAGTATAGTTGGACTCGTAATTGAATGGGTTGTTGAATTTTATAAATTTTACCGGGTTTCGAGGTGTGGGCCCAGGTTGGGCTTTTGGTCGATTTTGGGCTTTTGATTAAAGATTCGATCTTTTTCGATCAGGATTGGTTCCTTTAGCATTGTTTGATGTATTTGAGTTGTTTTTAGTTAGTTTCGAGCTGTTCGGAGGTTAGAACGCACGGGATGGCATTTTAGAGCATCGCTTAGCTTGCTCGGGGTTGGAATTGGCTTGTTCGAGGTAAGTAAATCTCTAATCTTGAAGCTGAGGGTATGAAACCCCAAAATATATGTTATGTGATTTATGTTGAGGTGACGCACATACTAGGTGAAGGGTGTGTGGGCGTGTACCATGTGAATTGGGACTCTATTGTTTCCATGGCACTGAATAGTGGCCCTATTTTTGTTGATATCCGTGTTTTCACCATGTGATAAAGTAGTTGAGTTGTCAATCATGCTAGATATCATGTTTAGGCTTTATACTAATATTGTTGGAACCCATAATGGTCGTTTCTTGCTGTCATCTCACTGATTTCATTGATATTTCGTACTCAGTCATATTCATGTATTCATATCATATCCCAGTCTCAGTTATTATTTATGGATACATCATATCATTGTTGTCGGGCTAGTTTCATGATATTGTGAGCCCATGAGTGAGACTAGAGAGATTGATTACTGAGTGAGACCGGGAGCCGGGATCCTGATTATGAGTGATTGTTATGGGATCGGGCTGCACGCCGCAATATGCTATATTGATTTATGCGTGAATCTGGCTTATGATAGCGCTCGGGCTGTAGGAGCCCCTCCGGAGTCTGCACACCCCTAGTGAGCGTGGTTGATTATATTGAGGGATAGATCTTCCCTAGACATGGATCTTGTCCAAAGCATTTATATACCTGGAGATGGATCTTCTTCATGGGGCCGGATTGGCCTTTCTCGGTACTGAGTGACTAATGGTCGGTGATGTATATATTCCGGGATGGATCTTCCTTGGGCCGTATGGGCCATATGCAGTACCGAGTGGTTGAGCATGATGAATGGAAAGTGTGAAACAGTGAGACTGAGTATTCTGATAGTATGAATACATGATTCATCTCTGAGATACATGACATTGGCATGCACACATGACATATAGGCATAAAGATGCATTTTCCTCATGATGTATAGTATCACGTCATCCATGACTTTTTACACACATTGATATGTGGCCATAGAGAGGCATTTCACACTTGTTATCTGGAAAGAAAATGAAACATCTTATTTATTATTGAAAGGATTTGGGGAAAAATTATTATTTTCAAACTTATTCATATTTTTGGCAACATCGGTAAATGATTTAGGTTTTCACTGATGTAATTGAAAGGCAAAACCATTTTCAGAACTCATGATTTTGCTGAGCATTTTTATCTCTGAGTTACTTCTTGTATTATTTGCTTTAAGTTGTTATAGACTGTTGTTGGCTATTGGTGTGGACCCGACCTTGGTACAAGCTCGTCACTACTTTCAACCTAAGGTTAGGTTTGTTACTTATTGAGTACATGGGGTCGGTTGTACTCATACTACACTTCTACACCTTGCGTACAGATGTTGGCTGCTAATGTTGTTATGATCGATGTGAGCTGGATTGAAGATGTACCGGAATCCCGATTGTAGCTGCCTTTTGTTCGTGGTAGCTTTAGATCTGTAAAACTCTGTTTATGTACTTTTCAAATAGACGATGTATTTATTTCATTTCATCTTTGTAAATTCTATTCTTAGAAGCTCATGATTTGTACTAACAATTCTTGGGGAATGTTTCAGATTCAGATAATTTCTTTACTTAATTGTTTTATTGATTGTTATTGGAATTGGTTAGTGGTTAACTGGCTTACCTAGCGGGTTGGGTTAGGTGCCATCACGACTAGTTGGATTTTGTGTCGTGACAAATTGGTATCAGAGCTCTAGGTTCATAGGTTCTACAAGTCATGAGTAAATGTCTAATAGAGTGTTACGGATCGGTATGATGACGTCCATGCCTATTTTCGAGAGGCTACAAGGCATTTAGGATATACTTCCCATCTTTCTTTCCTTATCGTGCGACATTGATTCAGCTTGAAGCGTAACTCTTTGAATTCCTTCCACGCATTTGTATGCGCATATGAGCGCTCGGTATCGATTGTGCGCCGACGACTTGTGATTCTATGAACGAGGTTCGAGATGTGTATTCGGTGTTTTGGTGATGGGCTAGTCTGGAGGACTTGATTTGTTAGACCGTAGCTTAAGCTCGGTAGCTTCAGTGGTAACTTGTACATTTGGACTCATATGTACGGTAATGTCCCTACGAGTAGAATTTGTGGCTCGATGAGCGGTGAAATGGCTATGTGGTGAGTATGATGTGACTGCGAGATATGTTCGGATTATTCGAATGTGACGAGAAGAGTTTACTTGAGAGGTAGCAAGGACTATTAGGTGTTTGATTTATGTCTTAAAATGGCGTATGATCTCGAGTTATGGATGTATTGAGGGATCTCTCATGTTGTTTAATTGTAGAGTGAAGTAGATTCTCATGTCTTGTTGATGAGTTCAGAATCAAGAAGATTAAGTGATTGTGTAGTAGTCGTGACTGTGGGAGGGTATAGAGAGATTTCAGTTTGAGGCAGAGCAGGTGGGATATCTCCTGCGAGGTGTCCTGAGGTTGTGTGGTCCTTATGATGTTTTATAGAGAGTTCTCTTTTACCAGTAAATGATATATGTTGCAATTTGAGTTTGGATCACGTGTGGAAGTTGGCTTGACTATTACAAGGGTGAATGCGAGATTTGCAGATAATGTGAAGTATTAGATGGTTTTCGTTACAGGAGCTCATGAAGGATTTGGTTGAATCTCACTGTGGTATTATGGCAGTAATAGAGTATGGGTATTGTGAGTTGTGTGTTTTGATCTATGGCTTTAAGACAAGTGGGGGAGTCTTCCATCTACAAGGTGATTGCACGATTATGTGTTGTATTGGGTTCGGTTTGAGGTATATTGTCGAATCAGTTATGACTGCAAGGGTTGAGATTTAGGATGACTCGAGTAAGGGAATTTCTGGATACGGGTTGTATTACACTCTATGGGTATATGGAAATTATGGAATGATTGAGTGGTTAGTCGTGAAAGTTGTAGTGTGCATGGAGTAGGAATTTTCTTGGTCACGTTAAGGTGGGGTTACTCCTTTGAGTGTCGTCGTGCCAATGGGGCACCAGTCGTTTAGCCCGTTTGGGGCGGGGCAATTGAGATTTGAGCAGAGTGGACGACTCTCGAGAATGGTTCTAATGGATTTATGAATTATATGTAGCGATTTGGAATTTTCAACATTGGTATATAGCTAGAAACTGAGAGATACATTGGACGGTGTCAGGACTTGTGGCTTTTTTATATCATTGTGGATTAGGTATTTCAGTATCAAGTAGGCGAATGAAATAGTTTTAGGTTCACATAAGGTCTCTTTAGAGTGGGTGTCGCGGTTGTGGTGCTTAAGAGGGAAGTCAGCGGCTTATGGGCTTTAGGCCGTTGTGGTTGTATACTAGGGTCTCTTGTGTGGTGAATTTTGGTTAAGGATCGTGGTGTTCTAGCAAGAAGAAGTATCAATTTGAAGGTAATTTGGTAAGGATTTGGAGAAATAGGACAGCTTGGTAGTAGGTTGGATTAGCGCAGTAATGGATATAATCAGTTCTTTTGGTACGTATGACGTGGCCAGTCTCTACAGGTATTTCGTGGCAATGCTCTTGGGTTTTGGCGACCTACGTGGCTGGGTTGAGTTAGAAAGATTCGGTTCTGATAGCTTGGTTATGTGCAAATGGGTTTCAAAGAGTTCTCAATGGTTTTTACCACGGTTCAAGGAGTATATTTCCTACTGACGTGAGGAATATATTGCGTATTGGGATTTTCTCCGGGATGAGATCAAATGGAAGGCTTTCGACTGATCGGGTATGTATTCTGCTTGGGACTCAGAGTTGATTACGAGATTCTTGTACTCTTCACAGGATGGCATGGTAGATGCGGTCTTGTGTGGGATTGAGATTTATATGTGCAAGGTCACAAGTCAGTTTAGAAGGGAAGGGCATAGATTCGTAGGCAACATGGATGGTTTTAGATGACTAGGTAACTCATATTACTAATCGGTATGGCTTGATGAGAGTATACATTTCAAAAGTGGCAATGTGTTTTGATTTATGGGTGCTTCACGGGTACTATGACACTCTTCTGGTTGATCGACTGCTGATATTCAAAGTTTGCTAGGTGGCATGAAAGAATTTTAGAAGTATTCCTCGTGGAATGATCATGTATGAGAGATGTGTTAGACATTCAGGCGATGGAGATGGAATCAGATATGGTGATTCATGTGTTTTATGGATTTGGAGGCTGGGAGTTCTCAGGAGCAGATTGTTTCATGGTTGTGGACTGTAAGGTTGTGGCCGAAGCTAGCCGGATGATAGTATGTGTTATGATTCAGTCATTGTGGACTTTAGGAGGGTTATTTATCTATTGGTGGGTGACCAGAGTCGATTTGGGGGTCCATTGTTAGGCCCAATTAGGACGTGTATTCTACATCGAGTCGGATTAGTTGGTTTCATACTACAACTGTTGAAGGATGTGCTATTCGGTTGTTACTGAGCTTATTCATGTTCTAAAATGATATGTGAGTTACTCTTCTATGCTACGAGGGGTTGCGATTTGTGGGTTATATGCACACTCGGTGTGGTTCTATTTGGGCTTTATAGCGGAATTTAAGCGAGATGAGTATTTGGGTATTGCATGATTGATTGCGCGTTGGCTATGTTCTTTCCGGATTGTGGTATTGTGTTATTTGCTGTCCATGGTTACGGTAATTCACTTTGGGTATTTGATGTCGAATTTCGCGTGGTTATTGATTTTGAGCATGGTGGCTGAGGTATTTCATATGGACCAGTGTTTGGATGGGGTCACACATTGCACCGAAGTTATGTTGAGATATGATCCCTTGTGTCAGATTCATGTGTTTTGGTTCTACGGTGTGTGATAGGTTCTTAGCATTGCGTTGTGGTGGTACTTGTTGAGCTTGCGGGACAGTTCTCCCGTCTGAGTCAGTTTTCCATGATTTGAGTATATTTGGAAAGTTGCTTATTGGTGCACAGATTGCACGGGTTATGGCTTTAGATTGTATTGATGTGGCATGTCACTAGNACTTGATGTCGAATTGTGCGTGGTTGTCGATTTTGAACAGGGTGTCTTGAGGTATTTCATATGGACCAGTATTTGGATGGGGTCACGCATTGTAACTGGAGTATGTCGGGATATGATCCTTTTTGATTGATTCGTATGTTTTGGTTCTACGGTGTGTGATGGGTTCTTAGCATTGCTTTGTGGTGGTACTTGTTGAGCTTGCGGGACAGTTCTCCCGTCTGAGTCAGTTTTCCATGATTTGAGTATATTTGGAAAGTTGCTTATTGGTGCACAGATTGCACGGGTTATGGCTTTAGATTGTATTGATGTGGCATGTCACTAGAGTGGTCGTGTTGTATAATATGAGATCATTGGACCTAGAATGGATACTATCGGAATTGATTACAGCATGTTTGGAAGGATAATATCGAAAGTCGGCTTAGAATTTGCTATAGTTCTTGTCGAAGGAGATGGAGTACCATGTCTTGTTGATATGATAAAGGGTTATGAGTTTTGCATGTTTCTTTCATCATTGGCAATGTACGAAGGTTTAGAACTAGGCTTTGTTTGATATGAGGTTGTTACCGGTATTGGGTTGATTTGAGCAGCTACTGTGACTAGAAATCTTTGCTTTGAGCATTTAAGCTATATGGTATTTGCATTTTGAGTATTTGAGTTATGGTTATGGATTTTGGTACAACTTGTTCAGACTTATACAGTGTGTAAGTTGTGGGATCCAGATCTTATAAGAAATTCCGGATGTTGGAAATTGGATTCGAAGGCTTGTGGGCTAAGTTGAATTGAGAAATTTCAGTTATGTTGTGTTATCAGACCTTTATGGGATATAGGACGTGAGATCACCCCCAGGTATGTACATGGTAAGGTTATACGGCGGTTTGATGGTTTCGAGAACAACTCTGGACATGTTCGAGGACGAACGTATGTTTAAGTGGGGGAGGATGTAACGACTCGACCGGTCGTTTTGAGCATTTGCACTTCGTTCGGTAGTTTACGGGCGTGAGTAGCTCCGTATGATGTAGTTTGACTTGTGTGAATCGTCGATTTTGATTTTTAGGTTTTTGGAATCGAATTGGAATAGAGAATTTCATTACTGAGAACTTAAGCTCGAAAAGTTGATCGGATGTTGACTTATGTGTAAATGACCTCGGATTTGAATTCTGATGATTCCAATAGCCCCGTTAGGTGATTTTGAATTTAGGAGTGCGTCCGAATTGTGATTCGGAGGTCCGTGGTTGATTTTGGCTCGAAATGGCAAAAGTTGAATTTTTTAGGAAAGTTTGACCGGGAGTGGACTTTTTTATATCGGATTCGGATTGTGATTCCGGGAACTGGAATAGCTTTGTTATGCTATTTGGGACTTGTGCGCAAAATTTGAAGTCATTCCGGATTGATTTGCTATGTTTCGGCACGAGTTATTGAATTTGAAAGTTTAAAGTTCATAGATTTTGATTTGTGGTGTGATTCGTTGTTTCAATGTTGTTATGCGTGATTTGAGGCCTCGAGTTGGTCCGTGTTATGTTATTGGACTTGTTGGTATATTTGGACGGGGTCCCGAGTGGCTCGGATGAGTTTTGGACGAGGTTCAGATCATTTTACTTCATGTTGCTATTGCTGGTTCTGGTGTGACCGCATCTGCAGCTGGTTTGCGTAGGTGCAATGGTCACATAAGTGACAAAGGGGTCGCAGGAGTGGAAATAGTCCTGGGTGAAGAAGACCGCAGAAGCGGAGATTTGGGCGCATATGCAGATGCGCAGGTGCGAGGTGATGGAGCGCCAGAGCGAGGTATTTCGCAGGTGCGGATGGTGGCTCGCACCTGCGATGTCGCAGAAGCGGATATGTTGTCCGCATGTGCGAGGGTAGAGTCCTCAGCTGATTTCGCCGAAGCGGAGGTTATGTCGTAGAAGCGACGCCGCAGAAGCGGCTAATGTGATGCAGGTGCGAAAATGCTGGCAGAAGCTATAAATCGAGGTTTTGGTTCTTTCTTCATATTTTGAGATGTGGTACTCGGATTGAGGCAACTGTTGGAGCAATTGTCATCACAAGGATTGGGGTAAGTGCTCTCTACTCGGTATTGGTTATATTTTATGAATCCACCTTCTTTTGTGGTAATTGGATTGTGAACTTTAAAGAGGAAATTGGGAGTTTTGACCTAAAGTTTCATAATATGAAGTTTCGAGTTTTGAACATCGAATTGGAGTTGGATTTGAGTGAAACTAATATGGTTGAACTCGAAATTGAATGGGTTGTTGAATTTTGTAAATTTCGTTGGGTTTCGAGGTGCGGGCCTGGGTTGGGCTTTTGACCGATTTTGGGCTTTTGATTCAAGATTTGATCTTTTTCGATCGGGATTGGTTCCTTTAGCATTGTTTGATGTATTTGAGTTGTTTCTGGTTAGTTTCGAGCTGTTCGAAGGTCAGAGCGTGTGGGATGGCATTTTGGAGCATCGCTTGGCTTGCTCGGTGTTGGAATTGGCTTGTTCGAGGTAAGTAACTCTTCTAATCTAGGAGCTAAGGGTATGAAACCCCGAAATACGTGTTATGTGATTTGTGTTAAGGTGACGCACATGCTAGGTGACGGGTGTGTGGGCATGTACCATGTGAACTGGGACTCTATTATTTCCATGGCACTGAATAGTGGCCCTATGTTTGTTGATATCCGGGTTTTCACCATGTGATAAAGTAGTTGAGTTGTCAATCATGCTAGATATCATGTTTAGGCTTTATACTAATATTGTTGGAACCCATAATGGTCGTTTCTTGCTGTCATCTCACTGATTTCATTGATATTTTGTACTCAGTCATATTCATGCATTCATATCATATCTCAGTCTCAGTTATTATTTATGGATACATCATATCATTATTTTCGGGTTAGTTTCATGATATTGTGAGCCCGTGAGTGAGACTGGAGAGATTGATGACTGAGTGAGGCCGAGAGCCTGATTATGAGTGACAGTTATGGGATCGGGTTGCACGCCGCATCATGCTATATTGATTTATGCCTGGATCTTGCTTATGATAGCGCTTGGGTTGTAGGAGCCCCTCCAGAGTCTGCACACCCCTAGTGAGCGCGGTTGATTATATTGAGGGATGGATCTTTCCTAGACATGGATCTTGTCCAAAGCATTTATATAGATGGAGATGGATCTTCTCCATGGTGCCGGATTGACCTTCCTCGGTACTGAGTGACTGATGGTCAGTGATGTATATATTCCGAGATGAATTTTCCCTGGGCCATATGGGCCATATATAGTACCGAATGGTTGAGAATGATGAATGTTAGTACATGATTCACCTCTGAGATACATGGCATTGGCATGCACACATGACATACAGGCATAGAGATGCATTTTTCCTCATGCTGTACGGTATCACGTCATCCATGACTTTTTACACACATCGATATGTGGGCATAGAGAGATATTTCACACTTGTTATCTAGAAATAAAATGAAACATCTTATTTATTATTGAAAGCATTTTGGGAAAAATTACTGTTTTCAAACTTATTCATATTTGTGGCAACATCGATAAACGATTTAGGTTTTAACTGATGTACTTGAAAGGTAGAACCATTTTCAGAAATGATGATTTTGCTGAGCATGTTTATCTCTGAGTTACTTCTTGTATTATTTGCTTTAAGTTGTTATGGACTGTTGTTGTCTATTGGTGTGGACCCGACCTTGGTACAAGCTCGTCACTACTTTCAACCTAAGGTTAGGTTTGTTACTTATTGAGTACATGGGGTCGGTTGTACTCACACTACACTTCTGCACCTTGCGTGCAGATGTTGGCTGCTGATATTGCTGTGATTGATGGGAGATAGATTGAAGATGTACCCGCGTCCCGGTTGTAGCTGCCTCTTGTCCATGGTAGCTTTAGATATGTAAAACTCTGTTTATGCACTTTTTAAATTGACGATGTATTTATTTCATTTCAGCCTTGTAAATTATATTCTTAGAAGCTCATAATTTGTACTACCAGTTGTTGGGGAATGTATGAGATTTAGATAATTTCTTTACTTAATTGCTTTATTGATTGTTATTGGAATTGGTTAGTGGTTAACTGGCTTACCTAGCGGGTTGGGTTAGGTACCATCACGACTAGTTGGATTTTGTGTCATGACAATTAGTCAGTCCTAAAGGTATCACAAGAAACTCATAATGCTTGTATCGAGTTCTGAAAGCAGTCTTAGAAAGATCTTCATCTTTGATTCTAAGTTGATGATAACCAAACCGAAGGTCTATTTTTGAAAAGTGAGCAGATCCTTTAACTGATCAAACATGTCATCTATACGAGGCAAAGGATATTTATTGCGTATTGTTATCTTGTTCAACTGCCTGTAGTCAATGCCCATTCTTAGAGATCCGTCTTTCTTCTTTACAAACAATACTAATTCACCCCATGATGATACACTAGGTCATATAAAAGTGGAACCATGGAAGGACCCTTAAGGTGCACTAAAATTGTGAATAAAGGTCACTAGCTTATGAACTTCAATGTATGGAGTGTGTAAAAACAAAAAGAGGAAAGTTTTTGCCAGANTCCTACTTTGTTCTTAATGTGAGATTGTTGAACCTTTACCTCCTAAGGCACTTAGTCGCTATAAGAAGTAAGGTGAGAGATTGGGAAGTGGCTTTCGAGTGGAACCATGGAAGGACCCTTAAGGTGCACTAAAATTGTGAATAAAGGTCACTAGCTTATGAACTTCAATGTATGGAGTGTGTAAAAACAAAAAGAGGAAAGTTTTTGCCAGAAAGAGCAAACAAAAGTTCAAATAATGTAGAAAGACACACCTCCTAATCCTTCTCACTCGTGCTAGTGAAACTATAGAGGTGTTTGATGGAAAAGAGGGCTATGTTAATTATGGTGTATGACAAGTGAATAGGTTGCGAAGCAATTGCGCTTGAATTGTTAGTGTAGTGTATTAAAGTGCTTAGGAGGGTTAGTCACTATTCCTAAATGTATCCCACCCGCCTCTTAGCCTACATTACAACCTTAAAGTCCTAATTGATCCTAGATTTAGCTAGCTTAGATTAGTAGAGATGTACATTACAGGCAAGCTTATGGTACGACTACGGGCTGCACATGAATTCTTTGTGAGAGTGAGTGAATG
>AWOL01S0019460.1:109403-146738 GCA_000715115.1 Nicotiana otophora | reverse complement strand
CTACTCAATCCTATATGCAATCTAGAATTCCCACTTTCGTGTTCAATTCTAGATTCGTAGATAATATTCAATTGGTGATCAATNGCATCCACCTCGTCCTCCACTTCTCAGCTTTGCCCAGGTGCGGATGCTAAGGCGGATGCTATGGGCCGACTTCACTGCTAAGGGTGCACGAAATCTAATTTTTTCTAGATTGGATGCGACGCATCCAACCCCTCTTCCTCTAGCTAGAGCACCTTTTCTTCATATTTTTGCACTCCAAATACCCTAATTCATCACACACAACTAAATTAGTCATAAAACCAATAATTAAACCATGTTGGGCATTTTAAGGATCAAATAGCATCAAAAAGAGGTTAAAACATGGGTAAAGTAACATCAACACATATCGAAATATGCCCAACATCATTGGTATATTCGGACAGGGTCCCGAAGGCCCCGGGTGTGAATCAGATTAAAATCGGATCATTGTTGGACTTAGTGTTTTGCTGAAGTGCTATTATTTTGGTGTCATCACAACTATGGAGGGTTTGGCTGTAGGTGCGGACACGGAGGTGTGTCATGGTCATCGCATAAGGGGAGGAGCCCATCCTAAGCCTGGGTTTTTAGATGCGGACGCCTGGGCGCAGATGCGCTACCGCAGGCGCGAGCTTCTCTTCCGCATAAGAGAAATTGGGAAGGCCTTATGTAGGACCGCAAGTGCGGTCTAGTCTTCGCAAAAGAAGGCTCGTAGGTGCGAGCAATTTGTCTGCAGAAGAGGAATTTCATGACCTTAAGTGAAATCCGCAACTGCGATGGTTTTCCACAGGTGCGGCATCGAAGAAGCTGCACAAAGGCCGCAAATGTGAGGATCGCTGGGCAGACATATGAAATTTGAGGGTTTTGATTCATAATTCATTTTGGACATAGAGAGCTCGGTGAGAGGCAATTGTTTCGAGGGTTTTTCAGAGATACCATTGGGTTAAGGAATCCTAACTCATTTTTGGTTAATTCACATGAATCAATTGTTAATTTCATCATTAAATTAGTGTTGTGGAGTTGGAAATTGGGAGGAAATTGTGGAAACTTCTTAGATTAAACTTTTAAGTTTTGAAAGGCAAATTGAGGGCGGATTTGAATAATTCTTGTTTGGTTGGACTCGATATCGAATGGGTGTTCGGATTTTATAATTTTGGTCGGGTTCCGAGGCACGGGCCCGGGTTTTGACTTTTGGGTTGACTTTTTAATTCTTCGCAAAGATCGTAATTTTCATTGTTTGAATTAGTTTCCTATAGTTATATTTTTAGAATGAAATTATTTTGGCTAGATTCGAGCCGTTCGGAGTTGGATAATCGAGGAAAAGGCCTTCTAGTTGATTGATTTAGCGTGGTTTGGGGTAAGTGACTTGCCTAACCTTGTGTGGGGGAATTACCCTTTAGGATTGGTGTTGTTTGTGATAAATGTGATATGTGAAAGCTGTGTATGCAAGGTGATGAGTGTGTAAACCAGCTACTTGTTGAAATTTCTGGTCTTGGCTATGTAGATCCCATTCATGCCTTAATTGTCTTGCCTTAACATGTTGTAGTCATCATTTTTAGTTTAATTTCACATGTCTACTGGTCTTATCTCTTACTTGCTTTGCTCTTCATGCCTAGTTGAAGTTCTTGTTTCCTTTAACCCGTATTCATTATTTAACTGTTGAATTCTTTATTTGAAATTGCTATTCTTGGAATATCTTGTTGTTGAAGTTGGTATTGAGTTGCAAAGGTCGTGATTTCTATTGAGGCAAAGTGTTAAGTGGTGAAATATCATTCTATTGAGTTAGTCTTCCGGTTGTTATTGTTAAGACATTGTGTACATTGTGGTTGAGACGAGGGCTCCTTATTGTGAAATTCTGTTATTGTTTGGTTTCTCTAGCACGTTGTGATATTGGGCACTTGAGGTGCGAATTGTGATACGTTGTGATATTGATATGCATGCGGTGGTATAAGGTCTGGGTATTGAAACGCATGCGGTGGTATAAGGTGGGCTTGATACGCTTGGATAGTAGGGGAGCTACTAGAATCCATATGGTGAGATAGGTGGGCTAAAACGCAGGATGATATTTCGGGAAAAATGATTTTCAAACTAAATGTAAAGGCTCCCGCAGTGGTATATGGAAAGACTGTGAGTTACTTTTGTGATTTGGGACTACGAGGCGGTACATCAGTAGTGGCCCTTGTTGATCTTTCTCTATTTGCTGTACTTGTCTTGGTTATTTGTTTCCTTAACATGTCAATCCTTAATTCCTTGCGTGTTGTATTATTTGCCTTGATTCTGTGTAGTTAATATTGGTAAATTTCTTATTTGTTTCATTTCCATTGTTATTACCATTGTATTGTTAAATCTTTCGCCATGTTTCTTATTATTATACCAGTAGGGCCTTGACCTAAACTCGTCAGTACCCTACCGAGGTTAGGATTGGCACTTATTGGGTACCGTTGTAGCGTACTCATACTTCACTTCTACACATCTTTTTCTGCAGATATAGATACATCATATCAGTCCCGACACTAGTGAGCTGAGTTTGGATTGGAGACTTCAAGGTACACCTGACCGCGTCTGCAGGCCTCGGTGTCTCCTTCTATCCCTTATTATATTTTTCCTTCCTTACTAGTCACTGTTGTATATGAATGATTTTGTGTTGTCATGGAGCTTATGACTTGTATTAGTCTGTACTTATCTTCGGGAGGCTATGGAACTATTAAAAAAAACTTCACTTCTTTGATTCCTTATCATGCAAATTTGTTGACTTCGGGATTCTAAATTTCTGTCTTTCTATTCTTTCACAGATGGTGAGAACACGTACAGCTGGATCGGATGACCAGACACCCGCGCCCCCTGCTAGATCTGCGAGAGGTCGCGGTTGGGGTTGAGCCCGAGGATGTCCACGTGGTGCAGCCAGAGCACCTGCACGAGCTGCTGACCTTTCATTTTTTGTTCTTCACATCTGAGGTACCGGACTCTGACCTTAGCATTGAGACACCGATTCGTCTTCGTTCTCTCAAATCCAAACTCAAAGAATCATTTGCTTTGTCCATAGACTATGAGGCCTGTGATTCACTTTTCATTTCATTGATTGGATTAAAAAAAAACCCAAATCGGGAACCCTAAACTCAAAGGTGAAACTTTAAATCTCCAGATTTCTCTTATGCTCAGCATGCATGAGCATATCTCGAAGCTTCATTATGAATATTCGAGGTCCAGAGGTCAAATTCAATGACCTCTAGACACTGGAGCTTTGACCGATGGGTTTTGTCTTTAACGGTCAACAGCTCTTCTTTCAGGTAAAAAACTCTCATTGATTTCCTTCTGTCTCTCTGGTTTTTACTCGCCTATGATTGTATCATCTGATAGTCGTCACTCTCCACTACCTATGCTTGAATCTTGTTGAAACCCTAAGCCATTAATGGCCCTATAAATAGAGCCTGATTGCTCTCATATAAGAATCACCAACCAGACCTACTGGACTTAACAATTGCCTAAAATCTCATACAAACTAAGAATCTAGGCCTCTTTTCTGATTGATCTCTATTTTCCTTTGTTTCCGAGTTCATTCACTGCAAAAAAGATTGAAGCTTTGGTTTTTATATGGATAAGTAATAAATCATGTTTGGTCTCCTGCCCTAGAAAAGGTTAGTGTGCCTCCACCCTCCCTTTTTTATTATTTCATTCAAAGACCATGAACATACTACTGTCTTCTTATTAATTATTTTGTTTATAATGTTTGTTACTAGTCTATAATTGTTTATTTTGGTTCACTATGACCTGTTGATGATCTATGATTAGCTATCATGCTTTCATCAGTATTTGATCGAGTTGCCATGTGACCTTAATGTCTTCTATTCTGTATCAAACAACCTATATGATTAAGCTACTTAATATGCCTTAATGACTTTTCATGTTTGTATAGGCTTCATGTTTTCTTTTAAGGATTCTGATATGGTCTTTATTCTTGTCATACGGTCTCTGTATTTATTGTTAAGATTGTTGTTTGATAATCCTAACTAGAACAAACATGAAAGCTCGCAGTTTAATCTTTCATCACTTAATTGAAGTATGTGAAGTTTAAGTGCTTAAATGCTCTCCTTATTTGTATAAGTGTTTGCTAACCTGTAAGTATTCTTTGAGTCATCACTATGAAAGTCTTATGCCCATGTCTAACAGTTAGTTACATCTCTGAGTCTCTTTGCATGAAATAGTCTCATTAAGGAAAACCTTTGTGAGCATCAGCAACCATCTTGCATGTGTTCGTTTATGATTAAGTTATCTTTCATAAATTAGGTTATAATCATGTTGAATGTTAATTGTTTTACAAGATGAGTATAACTACATCATGCTCAGATGTTAATATTAGTCTATACAGCTGAGATAAACTTGTTTGGTATAATATCTTTCATGTCTTTGACCCTTAATGACATTGTTAACCTGCTTTTACAATGGCTGAAACTCATCCTATTTTTGTAAGACTATGACATTAGTTGAAATATCCATATGTATAGTTGAATGAAGGTTTCGCATGTATCTCTGCATATCTCTCATGATTTTATGCTTATGTGCATTGTCTTCAAACTGCATATAGTCTTCCATTCCCCCTTTAATCTAAATTGAACCTAGTTTATAAAGTTTAAGAGAAACCCTTTGTTGCTATTGCTTGGACATAATAGTTTGCTTATTTTATAACAAGATTAATACTCTCATAAAGCGTTGGTTCTATTACCAATTTCAAGGTTAAGTGAGACTGATAGTTTGTGATCTTGTTAAGCATTCTTAGATATTCCATTTGAATTTGCAAATATGTGATCATGTTAAAAGTTCTGATTATATTCTGGTAGATCTAATAACCCATATAGAAGTTCTAACTATGATTGGTTGCCCGAACCTTTGTTGATACTTTCAAATGTTCCAAACAATATTGGTAACCTATGTGTGCAAGACTTGAGTTAAGCTAATTTGTGATTAGTCTATTAGGGCAAAAACATATGCGCCCTCTAAGATGTAGCTGCTCTATTAGGGCAAAAACATATGTGCCCTCTAAGATGTAGCTGCTCTAAACTATGTGCTCTTTATCTATCATTGAAGACGTATGATCCCAATTGTTTGGTTCTTTAGCAATAACAGTATAATGGTTCCTGCCTCTATGTGTGTTTGGAAACTTGACCTTTAGATTTGTTCAATATGTGTTTCATTCACTTAGTACTGGAAACCTAGTCATGAAAAAATAAAATTGCTTTGTGTTATTCTAGTAAGAAAGGCTATGCTTCTACGGTAGGGTGTGTTATGGTAGTTGGTTCACATTGAAATAGCCTCATTGGCACCCAAACCCAAAGGGAAGAATGAGTCATTAGTGGTTGAGTGTATTTGGGAGTAGAATTTAACTCTTGGTTGGGCTACTCTTCCTGGCACAAGCATTGCCCTGGGCCTTGAGACCCTTGGGAACTTTGAAGTGTCGAGGGATTCAAAGGGGGCATCGACCTTGAGTGAAATTCTCTCCTTAGCCCTTAATTCATTAACATTTGTTATTCTCTTTGGGCGTAGTGTTTAATGACAACGAAAGGTCCTCAATGTGGATTATTTGCTATACATAACTGCCACATTGGTATAACCTTCTTAGTGTTTAAATATTGTTAGTTATCCTTCTTTTATTCTTTGCTTGCAAGCTTCATGTATGAGCATGTACATAGTATTGTCTTTCTAATGACTGTCTCTCTTCGTTTTTGAACATGTACACTGACTTGGGCCTACTGAGTTCTTAAAGAACTCAGGCCCAAATCCAGTATTGTTATAACCTGGGAGTCCAGAGTCGGCTGTCGTCCCTGTTACTGCTGACCCTGCCTTTTTGAGGCCCAAAATCCAGAGTCCTTTCTTTCCCTTTACCCCTTTATTTACTGCTTTCGCTATTCTATAACTCTACATTATCATTGTCCTTTATTGTGTTCCTGTTGTTTTACCTCATATGTATACAACAATTATATATTGTATTGAATGCTTTACTTTATGTCTTAAGTCATATAAAACAACTTAGGTAAGCCTTAAAGAACCTTGGATTAAAAGAAGCATTAGTTAGTAATTAATCCTACATTCATCAATCATAAGTTTTTTATGTTATTAATCTACTATGCCTTCCTAACTCTTCTTAAAGATTTTTGAAGCTCCAAAAGCCTAACAAAAGGCGGCAGTCCCTCTTTCAAAAAGAAAACCAGAACTGAATCGCGAGTTTAACTTTCTAAAAGGAAATCAACCTCCTTTCGAAAACCAAGGTGCTGCCGCCCAAAACAAGGATTTTCAAATGTTTCCTTCAAGCCAAATATTTAAATACCAAAGGTATATCTTAGGCTTATTTTCATACACCTTCACTAGAGTAATATGAACTCCCATGCTTTAGGAACAAAGTGTTTTAACTTAGCTTTTCTTTTACACGTTTTCATACAAACACCACATCTTTTAAAGCTCTTTTCAAGCGTATATACACTAATATTATTTTTCTAAGATTCTTCTATAAACCCATACCTCTTTAAACTATACTCTTTCTTTATAGGTATTATGCCCTAATATATGGTAAGCCACACTCTTTAAACGCTAGTGAAGCATAGTATAAACAATTAGTCCTAAATCTAGTATAAGTCTTATGGAGCTACCTCAGATAGATTTTAAGGGGTGCCTAACACCTTTCCCTTACAACCCTTACCCATAATATCACCGGTTAACAGACTAATGAAGAATATGACCCATAGTAATTAAATAGGTATCCTAGTATACCTTTAAATATTAGGTGAAGACTCTCTTTCATCAACAAAAGAGAAACCACAAGTTGAATCTTGTTTTGACTTGTGCAAAATAGGGTGCAACAACATGGAGACTCTGCTAAGGAATCACACTTAGGTTCTGACCTTAGTAGACTTAGATTGAATTTGGCACATAGATTTATTTGTACATTACTTTAACTGTATTTAATTTGCCATTACATGCTTACTTGCCTTACTTGTTCCTTATGCTTTCTTAATTATTGATACAACCTTATCTATCACCGCTTTACATATACTGTCATCACACTTCTTTCTAGCGAGTCTTGGCCATACACTATCACACACAATGGCACGTGAGGGCTGTCTTTTACACCCCTTAGAACCTTCTTTTCAAAACTCTTTCATTTTAGAGAATGGCTTTGTCAGGTTGACTGACATAACATCTCGCAGTGTTCAGTCCCATTCAAAAGTAGGAAAACCTCTACTCTATAAAATATAGGTCATATCGCATAAACCTTAGGTGAGTCCGTCCTTAGCATAGTCACACAATTAGGAAAGCCACCCTAATGTCAAAGATCATGCACCCAACAAAATGACTTTCGTGGAAAGATGAACAAACCTGATGAGACACCTAAAGATCCGAAGCAAACACTTACCAAAATCTTTCTTTACCCACTTCAGAAATGAAAATCAACCAAAACATCCCCGAGATCAATATGGTGATGGGAGCGCCATACAAGTTGAAGCAGTGGTGGAAGAATATCCGTAAAAAACACATAGATGAGATTTGGACACACTTGGGGGCACTGACCTCTTTGCTAAACATTCGAGCGGACAGGGTGCTCACTCGTTTGCTGATAGTGTTCGGGATCCGGCTAAGGTGGTGTTGAAGTTTGCTGATTGTGAGTTAGTACCAACATTGGAAGAAGTTACTAGTTTCACAGAGTTGCCATTTACAGGGAGGAGACCAATACTACCAGTCACTATGCCCGGCTACAGGTTCCTAGATGCTTTGGGTCTGGCTAATAGTCGAGGTTTGAGAAACATCGAGGACGGATGGATGAGCCTAGATCAGTTGTTCGATAGGTTCGGACATCGTGAAAGCTATGAGTGGTATTCAGGAGAATTTAAGTATGATCAAGCAATGTGGGAGAGTCTCAGGCCTATCACTTTCTCATTGGCACTATTGGGATAGTTAGTCTTCCCACATAGAAGAGGTCGGATCAACATCAACTTATTACCCATGGTTCTGGCTACCTTCTATGGAAACCTCCAAGATACTTTGGTATCTATGGTGATAGATGAGATTCTAAGGGCTTTGTCTACATGTGCACGGCGGTATGATTTCATTAAAGGGTGTAACTTGCTGCTTCAGATCTGGGCCACATAACATTTCTTCTAGCGAGAGGCCATCGTTGACTAGTTTGTGGGCGTCAGCAACATGATCCGCAGTCATAATGAGAGGATGAGACATTAGGTCTCCCCACATGCGCAAGAAGAGTGGAGAGAAATGTTGACCAATCTAAGTGGAAAATGGGTCAATTGGAAGTTGTCATGGTTAGGCGGGAGGGAGACTCCTCAGAAATACTTCATTGAGCTGATAGGACTTGAGGGCATCATACCATACTCACCCTTGTGGATTCTCAGACAGTTCAGGATGATCCAGGATGTGCCTCTATGGATGAGGACAACGCTATATGAGGATATGTACAATGGACATATTCTAATACCAAGGATAAGAAGGCTCCAAGAAGAATGGAACGATCTGGTCACAATGTCGATGGGTCAAAACTCGTGGTGCACTCCAGAGTATTATGTCGAGATCAACGAGGAAGAAGAGCTAGTCCAACCAAGCAGAGAATGTATAGCCTGGCTGGAGGACGCAATGGCTGCTTTGCAAATCTACCATGAGATTTTACCATATTTCCTTATGACTACCTCGATGCACCGTAAAGTGGTCCCTGGATCCATCGATCATATGCTGCCACCTGCTGAAGACGATGACCCAGTAGTGGAGTGCATCCAGATAGAATCTGAGATAGATCCGGAGGGAGATCTAGGAGAAGATGTTGAGTTCAACGATGATGAAGAGGAGTTTGAAGAAGATCCGGAGGAAGAGCCAGAAGAAGAAGAAGAGGAGATGGGGAATGATTCCGGGGATGGTTACTAGAAGTTGGCTGATTTCCCCTTCTTTCCCACTTTGTATCTTTATCCCCAATTTTCTTAATTTTCCCTATGGGCAAGTTGTTCAAGCCTATGCAGTTCTATGAATATCAGAAGTAGTGATGTAACCTCTGTTCCCACTTATCTCAATCCAAATATTATCAATGAAAACAAAACTTGTTTCAGATCTAAATGTGTCAAGTCTGATTATTTTCAAACATTCGCGATTTAGGCCCACCTCCGGCAATGAGAGGTCCCACAAATTCTAGGAAAATGCACTTTTCCTGAATACATGAATTAATTGCTTTGTGTGCTCTTCTGCTTGTATAAATGAAGAAATTGACTTCTGTTTCTTTTTTTTCATTTCTTATTTTATTATTATTCCCCAAAAAGGAAAGTTGGTTTGTGTCGACCCGAAACTAGCGGAACCACCGTACAACTTAAGATCAAAAGGGAAGATGTCTGCTATAGAAAACCCTATCGATCATGATCTGGTCATAGCTGATAGCCTGGGGCAATCGGGAGAGAAGGACGATACAAGGAATGATGAACACGTGGCCAGGATGGCCCAGGAGATGGAGTCTTTAAGGGAGGAAGTACAACATATCTGGGAACTAGCACATCTTGCCGTGCCAACGCTCCCTCAACCACCTTGCTTTCCTTCTTTGGATTGAATCCCTGACCACTTTCCTTCCACATCACGCCAAACCAATAAGTCCCCGACTTTAGTCCCCACCACTCCAATCATACCTCCAATAACCCTCGCAAACCCACCAAATCCCTATATCCACACTCCCTACGTACCACAATATGTTAAAACGCCACAAAACCCACCTATTACCACTAACACAACTCACACCCCTCCTCGTGACAGAGTCACTTTTACCACTCACCAAAATCAGCATATACCCATGGCACATACTGCCGCCCATGAGAGATATGTTCCTCATGTATATGCCATTTCTGAACCTACCTTTACAATGCATGTCACGGTCAGTGTGCCTCCATGTCGCTCGGGGAAGTGAAAGTTTCGATACGAGGATCTATGTATCCATCAAGATGTGGATATGCCAGTAGGGTATAAGCCTCCAAAGTTCGATATCTTTTATGGGACAAGCGATCCCCATGCACATTTGAGAGTATATTGTGACATGTTAGTTGGAGTGGGAAGGAACGAGAAGCTGAGAATGAAGTTGTACATAAGGAGCCTAACGGGAGAAACACTTACCTGGTATACTCGACAAGATCTGCAAAACTAGAGAACATGGCAAGATATGGTGGAAGATTTCAAGAATCGCTTTCGATTCAACACAGAGATCACTCTCGATAGGTTCGCACTGGTAAACCTGCAGAAAAAGTCGTCCGAGTCATTCTAAAAATATGCACGTCGGTGGAGGTCAGAAGCCGCCAGGGCACAACCTCTGTTGGACGACAGTGAATTAACCAAGTATTTCATTAGGACCCAAGAAGGGATATACTTTGAAAAAATGATGGGTATGATGGGACAGAAATTCCCCGAACTGCTCAAGATGGGATATTTCTTATAAGAAGGTGTAAAATCCGGCATAGTACAATCGATGGCTGCACTGCAAGCGGCTAGCAAGGCAATCCAATCAGGGTCAACCGATAGTAGGAGGAAGAAAAAAGAAGAAGTCTCAGCAGTCATCCCTTACTATCAACCCAACCCACATCATGGAAACAATTTTTATTCCCCGAACAATCATTTACCACCACCCGCTTACGCTCTAATCTACAATACACAACCATATTACCACCCCAACCTCAATATAACCCTCATCGAGCCTATAACAACCCGAATCCACAATGACCATATGCTCCTGTCCAAACCACCATTCACCAAAACCGACCCACTTATGCACCACACCCTCATCCTAATTCCGAAGAGAGGGGTCCCAAAAATTATACCCTGATTGCTGAGCCTCTAGCTGAATTGTTTGAAAGATTGAGGAGAGCAGGACTGATACATCCAGTGGAAGGAAGGGTTCCTGAGTATCCCTCAAAGTATTTTGATGCAACCAAAAGGTGTGTGTACCATTGAAAGGTGCCTCAGCATGATATTGAAGATGGTTTTAAGCTAAAAATTGAAATTGAAACACTGATCAAGAGTAGAGCCATTCAGTGCACTCCAACGCCACCCAATGTGAATCGCAATCCGCTGCCAAATCACCAAAATCAGGGGGTCAACATGATCACCTTGGATGGTTATGATTTGAAAGGAACTATTGCCACAATAGGAAATGCAGAGGTTGCAAGGATCCCACATCAAAGGACTCTGATGATCATAGTACAAGTAAGACCCACAGTGATGGTTCAGACTTATCAGTGACAACCTATCGTTGCTACATGGGACGAAGAGAGTCGGGAATACAAAAATATCCCATGGACATACCAGCAAAAGGGGAAGGCCAAGATGACAGACTCTGCAGCAGCCCACAGTATGACTAGGTCAGGGAGATGTTACGCTCCTAAAGATGCCAATCGAGGGAATTTTGAAAGAGAGCAGATTCAAAACGGAACATAACAAACCCCGAAGCCACAGAATTATGGAAGAGAATGTTGACCAAAGAGTACTCCAGCGCAAACATCAATCATGGACTTGCTGATGAGCTTCGACCATCATAAGGATGCCGTGATGAAAGTACTAAGTGGGGTAAGTATGCCAAGCAACACCACCAGTGAGGCGCTGGCTGCAATAATTAGGAAAATGGTCGAAGCAAATATGATTACTTTTAGAAGAGACGAGCTTCCTGTCGAAGGTGTGAGTCACAATAAAGCTCTTCATATCACTGTCAAATATGGGGACAAGGTGGTATCCCGAGTACTGGTTGATGGAGGGTCAGGAGTCAACATTTGTCCGCTCTCTACTCTGCGAGAGTTGGGAATCCATATGAGGGAAGTCAAGGAAATCCATGTGAGGGTAAGGGCTTTTGATGGTTCGCAGAAGGATGCTATTGGAGAAATTTATTTGGATTCGCAGATCGAACCGGTTGAATTACCCATATATTTTCAAGTGATGAATATTTCTTCTTCATACAACTTGCTGCTGGGAAGACCCTGGATACACATAGCAGGGGCCATCCCGTCCACCTTACACCAATGCATGAAATTTGAGTAGGGATGTCAATAGATCGCGGTCCATGGAGAATGGGGAAAATCAACTTATTTGGTGCACGCAGTCCCGTTCATTGAAGGGCTAGGCAGAGTTGCCTCCCATGTAGTGGAAATCATGCAGACCACCGAAATAGAGGAGACTGAACAAAATTTTGGAATGCAGTTGCCGTATAGATCCAAGATGGCCATGAGGGAGATGATGAAATATGGATACCGACCAGGAACCGAGTTAGGAGCTAGGTCAGATGAGATTACATAACCAATTGAACCAAATGGGTAGAAAGGAAGGGTCGGCATAGGATATCAACCTCCGATGGGGAAAACTCATACTGGTAGCTCTAGGAAAAAGGCTTTTGTGCCAGATCATGTTTCGGGTACGGGCTAGAGTTCAGCACCAAAAGATGATATCATCGATGGAATGTGAAGGCTATTCGTGTCTAAGATTGAAGAATGTTGTGAAGAAACTAACATCAAGACACCGACCATCAAGAATGTCGAACCAGGAGAAGATCTGCGAAGTTGGACTGCCAGTCCATCTTTGGTTCACTGGGAGTCTTGGTAGTGTGGAATTGTAAAAGTTTGCTTTTGAAAAGCGCACGATCAATTGAGGTCTGCACCGTCTCTGTACCTTTTTTTCATTTTCCTCTTTTGAATGCTTAGCCGTTCCTCTTTTGATGAAATAGAAAAGAATCGTTTTCTCAAAATATTGCAACTTTATTTACCGCTTCATTTATACTTAATTTTTCTTTTCAGTAATCAAAACGATAAAAACCCGCGTTCCGCGATTGTGACATGTAACGGAACCATCGAGCAAAATGGCCCAGATTACGAGGAATACGATGAGAGTATGATGCCAGACAATCTCCCACAAGAGATCGAACATATGGAGAGTGAGAAAATGCCCAACCTCGAAGAAACGAAAGTGGTCAATCTCAGAAGAAAAGAAGACGTGAAAGAAACCATAATCAACATTCAGCTAGAATCTGAGCAAAGGGAAACATTGGTTGAGCTCCTTCAACAATACATCGATCTGTTCACAAGGTCATATGATGACATGCCTAGATTAAGTACTGACATTGTCTCGCACCGACTACCAACCGATCCCGCCAAACTGTTGGTCAAGCAAAACCCCGAAAATGCAAGCCTGTTTGAGTCCGAGGATAAAGGAAGAAGTAACAAAACAGATATAGGTAAATGTGGTAAGGGTCACCAATTATCCTAACTGGTTGGCAAATATTATACCAGTACCCAAGAAAGACGAGAAGATTAGGATAATGCGTGGATTACCGAGATCTCAACAAAGCTAGTCCAAAGTACGACTTCCCTTTACCAAATATCCACATCCTCATCAACAACTGCGCCAAGCATGAACTACAGTCGTTCATAGATTGTTTTGCTAGATACCACTAGATCTTGATGCACAAGGAAGATGCAGAAAAAATAGCCTTCACCACACCTTAGAGAGTCTGTTGCTGTAGATTCATGTCGTTTGATCTCAAGAACACTCGTGCCACTTACATGAAGGCCATGACGAACCTTTTTTATGACATGATTCACAAGGAGATCGAGGTATATGTGGATGACATTATCATCAAGTCTCAGAAGAGTTCAGAGCACTTGGACAATTTGAAGAAATTTTTCGAGCGCCTGTAGAGGTATAACTTGAAATTGAACCCGGCAAAATGTGCGTTCAGAGTCCTTGCTAGAAAATTGTTAGCCTTCATCGTAAGAAGAAAAGGGATAGAACTGGACCCATCAAAAATCAAGGCCATTCAGGAATTGCCACCACCCAAGAGTAAGAAATATGTGATGAGTTTCTTGGGTAGACTGAATTAAATCAGTCGTTTGATAGTTCAGTCCACGGTAATCTGTGAACACATTTTCAAGTTGCTAAAAAGAATGCTTCCACAAAATGGACAGAAGAGTGTCAGAAAGCCTTTGACAAAATGGAGGAGTATTTGTCAAATCTACCCGTACTGGTTCCCCCCGAGCCCGGGAAGCCATTGTTACTATATCTGTTAGTCGTGGATAGCGCCTTCGGATATATGTTGGGACAGCATGACAAAACTGGGAGAAAGGTGCAGGCCATCTACTACTTAAGTAAGAAGTTCACACTACGCGAGACCAAATACACTTTGATAGAACGCACTTGCTGTGCTCTGACATGGATCGCCCAGAAACTAAGGCACTACATGTCAGAATACACTAAACATATGATATCTCGGATCGACCCGCTCAAATACATCTTTCAAAAGTCGATGCCTACCGGAAAGCTAGCTAAAGGGAACATTCTCCTCATCGAATTTGACATTCTGTACGTAACTCAAAAGGCTATCAAGGGGCAAGTTTTAGCCAACCACCTCACAGAGAATCTAGTGGATGGGTATTACGAGCCATTCACTACGTATTTTCCTGATGAAAAAGTATTATTCTCCGGAGAAGATATTGTAGATTCATACACTGGATGAAGAATGTTTTCCGATGGAGCAACAAACTTCAAAGGAGTAAGAATTGGGCCAGTCTTAATTTCGGAATTCGGACAGCACTATTCAGCATCGGCAAAGATAAGATTCCCTTGTACCAATAATATGGATGAATACGAAGCATGCATCCTTGGGATCAAAATGGCAGTTGACATGAACGTCAAAGAACTTTGGTCATATGGGATTCTAATTTATTGATACACTAAGTCCAAGGAGAGTGGTCTACCAAAAATGTCAAGATCCTTCCATACTTGTATTGCGTAAAAGAGTTATGCAAGAAGTTCACGAAGATTGAGTTCAAGCACATTCCCAGCGTTCATAACGAGTTCGTCGATGCCCTTGAAACTCTATCGTCCATGATTTAGCATCCATACAAGAACTACATAGACCAGATCAAGGTAGAGATCGGGGATCAACATTCCTATTGCTTCCATATAGATGAAGATCCAGGCGGTAAGCCATGGTTCCACGACTTCAGGAGATTCCTCACAACCATAGAGTACCCGCAGAATGCTACTAATAGTCATAAGCAAGCCCTCAGGAGGTTAGCGAATCTTTTTCCTTAACGGGGAAGTCCTGTACAGGAGGACCCCAGACCTGGGCTTGTTGAGATGTGTAGATGCCACCGAGGCGACCAGGTTATTGGAAGAAATACATGTAGGGATGTGAGGACCCTACATGAATGGGTTCACATTAGCCAAGAAGATTTTGAGAGCCGGATACTTTTGGATTACTATGGAAAGTGATAGTATCCGCTACGTACAAAAGTGTCACCAGTGCCAGATTCACGGGGATTGCATCCGTGTTCTACCTAATGAGTTGAATGTTATGGGTTCACCCTGGCCGTTCGCCACTTGGGGCATGGACGTGATTGGACCTATAGAGCCTGCTGTATCACATGGGCACTGCTTCATCTTGGTAGCCATCGACTGCTTCACTAAATAGGTCGAACCATCTACCTACAAGGCCATCACAAAGAAGGTAGTGACGGATTTTGTCTGAAACAACATTGTCTGACAATTTGGGATACCTGAGTTAATCATCACTGACAATGCTGCAAACCTAAATAGAGACCTCATGAAAGAAATCTGTGAGAAGTTCAGAATCGCCCACCACAACTCCACAGCCTACAAATCACAAATGAATGGGGCAGTTGAGGCAGCCAACTAGAATATCAAGAGAATTCTGCAAAAGATAGTGGACAATCACAGGCAATGGAATGAGAAACTATCCTTCGCATTATTGGAATATCGGACCACCATGAGAACATCCATTAGGGCAACTCCATACATGTTATTATACGGCACCGAAGATGTGATACTTGCAGAGGTCGAGATACCGTCTTTAAGAGTCATCCAAGAGGCCAAGTTGGATGATGTAGAGTGGATACGGATTAGACAGGAGCAACTCATGCTCATCGATGAGAAAAGAATGGATGCAGTATGCCATGGTCAGCTATATAAGAATAGGATGGCCAGTGCATTTAACAAAAGGGTGAAGCCTCGCCAGTTCACACCGAGGAAATTGGTTCTGAATAAAATCTTTCTCCGCCAGGAAAAAGCCAAAGGAAAATTCGCACCAAATTGGAAAGGTCCTTACGTGGTTCACTGAGTTTTGTCGGGCGAAGCTCTAAGCTTGGCAGAAATGGATGGAAGAATCAACATGATGCCCATCAACCTAGACACAATCAAGAGATACTATGTTTGAAGATAGATAGAGTTAGGTTTTGCTGTAACAGAACTACATTCAACCTAACTTCCCAAGGAGGGATATGTAGGCAACCCACGTAGGGTTCAGTTTCTCTCCCTCCTTTCTTTTGTAAAAGAAAATCCAAATATCATTTTTGTATGTTGCTCTGGAACTATGCCGACTTGATTTCCTCATGAAGGAATACGTAGGCAATCCTCATCGGATTCAGTCATCTTTTGTAATTGAATTACGTTCTGGCCTGATTCCATTTGGATACATAGGCAGTCTGAGTCAGACTCGGCCATTTCATTCTTAATCTCATCATTTTCGCATCTATTGTAATCGAACTACGCCTTGACCTGAATCTATTTGGATACGTAGGGTGCCTGAGTCAGGCTCAATCATCTCCATCGTGTTTTTTTCATGATCTACGAACTACGTTCAGACCTGATCCCGTTTGGATACGTAGGCAACCTGAAACGGTTCGGTCATAACCTTAGGAAAAACCTTTGTAATGCATTAGTTCGAATTAGGATGCAGTCACAACAACAACAAGCCGCGTTGTCAAAGCATCACGAAGGATCGACATCAACGGGGTAAAGTTTTCAAGAAGTGACATTCGCATTTGGAGAATCTTTCATAGCATTTCATAATCAGGAACGATGACATTTGTCTTAAAACAAAATTTTCAAAATTGTTTTAGAAAGAAAATATAGTAATTTGTTCCACCTACCGAACTTCATGGCATAGCCACATCAAGGGTCAGGGAAAAAACCAACATTGTGGTCGACACAAACCAACCCCCCACTCCCACTAAGAAATTTTCTTTGAGTGCAGGGTCAACATGAAGTAAGGAAATGTTGGGACCATACTGAGGCAAATGACGGATTCGCCACTTTCCCAGTATTATCACTCTTTATCTTTTATTTAAATTTTTTCTGGTACATATGAAGCTAATTCTTGAATCCTCGCAGGTATCTCGGAGTCAGATCGCTGATGCAGAAAAGGCACGCTGTATATAGCAAACTACCGACTCAAACAATCGTAGCAACTTGTACAAAACAAACCGTTGGCTTCACCGATTGAAGCCATGTATATAGAAAACCATGTGCTCGCCTATAAGAGAACTTTGTACAAAACAGGCCGCTATCTTCACCAATTGAAGTCCTGTATATAGCAAATCATCAACTCAATCGATCGGAGCGCCCTGTACAAAATCAAACGTCAATTTTTTCAATCAGATTCTTGTATATAGCGAACTGTTCACTACATCAACGGAACAATCCCCATTGTCATTCCATCACAACGGAGGCCAGAATAGCGAACCGCAAACCTCGTTACCGACGTTCTTCCAATCGGTGGCCGTAACTTAGCTTCGCAGTCAAGAGTATCTCTTGGGAATGCTTTCCTTTTTCTTTGCTATTATCTTGAATGTTTTGATGTTTTGCTCATGCATCTTTCAGGCATGATTACGTTTAAGTCAATTACTCCCAACCGGAGATTACTTTACATTTTCCGGTGCAAAGCTCTCCCAACAAGTGGAAATGCACTCTACGAATCAAGCTCTCCCAACAAGCGGAGACACTCTTTAGTGCAAAGCTCTCTAAACAAGCGGAGACACTCTTTAGTGTAAAGCTCCCCCAACAAACGGAGACACACTCTACAAGTCAAGCTCTCCCAACAAGCGGAGACACTTTTTCAATGCTCTGAAAGCTGCAGAACGGTATACAGCCTGACTAACAAATCCAGTCAATTTCAAGTATCCCATCATCCCGATCACAAATAACGGCTCGCTGGCAGCCAGACATCATCATTCCTGCATCATTTAGATAACATCATAACATAATCTGCATTATATAGGTATGTGTGTATTTTGTTTTGCAGGAACAAATATTGCAACATGGAACTCCTTCTAAGCAACAGACTAAACTACAACGCTATGAGGGACAACAAACTCATTAGCGGGCCAAGGATCCAAGCTCAAGTACGAAACGACCAGTAGAACTCCAAATTTTTCAAATCCTTCAAGTCAAGCCGCAAATTCAAGCTATCATAAGTGTCAGATCCTCCGTCTCGCAGTACCGTCATAATACCATACTGGGGCAATTCCTGCGAGCATCGCTTTCTCAAAGTCCTCCCTCCAGATCTACATCAGGCATGAGCTTCATTAAGCCCGAGGTATGTAAGCAATTCAAAGTCAGAATTCGGCCCGAACTTCCCAAAAATCGTCCCAGAATCTTCCTTAACTCCCAATCCCGCCGTTCATAATTTTCGTGCCATTCCTGCAATGTATGCCTAAAATCGAGATAAAATTGACTTTGGTTCAATTTCTTTGTCCGAAAACTCTTTCATCATCTCCGGTCAAAGGGGGGAAGCTGTTGACGACCAATTTTGACCCTCCTTTTTAAAATTAATTTACTTGTACTTAATAATTTACAATATATGTTTTGGAAGTATTTTCTATCGATAAATACCTATTTTACAAATTAATTAAGTATTAAATTTTAAATTAATCACCTAGTATTAGCATTATGTAATTATGAATTTAATTAGTATTTCAATATTATTAAAACAATCTTTATACACACCACATAGGCTTTATAATTATATCAATAAATTATTTCTCAATTTTAGTTAAATAGGTTACTATGTTAATAATTTAAAATTAGTTTCATAATTTAGAAAACAAAGTATTTCATAAATAACTAATTACAATAATTGGTAGTATATTTGATATTTATGATTTTATTACATTCTATTGGAAATTATTTAAGCTTAATTAAACTAATTTTAAAAAGGTTAAAAACTAAAAGGCTACAATTACAATTCCTTAATTAATTACACAATGGCTATCTTTAAAATAAATCCAGCCCAAATCCGGATATGACCCAGTCCAAACAACCCCCTCGCTCGAAGTTGGCAATCCGCCCAACCCATTTGAACCAATCAAAGCATGTCGCGTCACCCGTCTCTATCACTCACAAAAGAAGAACAACAGATCCCAATCATCCACCCTGCAGATTAACGACCCTCATTTATCTCCACTTTTCTTTTAATTTTAATACCGTATTTGATTTAATCTCAACCGTTAAAATCAGATGATCCAACGGCCTCCATAATTCTTTAGTTTTATTATTTAATCCCTGAATTATCAAGGTCGTTGATCTAAATAATCAACGACACAATTCCATCTCCAAACTTTAACCCTCAAAGACCCTCCCTAATCTTCTAACCCTAATTCATTTGCAAACTCCTTCAGCCGCCTATCTTTCCTCTTTCCCTCCCTTTTCTCTCAATATCTCATGAATGTCAATCAATAAACCTTGCACAAATTCGTGCAAGGTCATAAAATCTATTACCAAATCGTCCTCTCTTACTTCCCTGTCCAAGAATCCCGCTGACCTTTCTCTTTTTTTAATTCAAATCTGAAGTACTAGACTCTGACCTTATGTAAGGCCCCGTAAAAGTTTACCTAGAGCCCGGAGTTTCGTGCTGTCGAGGTAGGCTAATGTGTTTGAGGGTTGTAGGTACGGACTTTTTGGGTTGTGAAATGCGTTGGGGAGTTGGAAGAATAATTTTTGTAGAACATGGTATTTCTGTGGTCCACTATGCGACCGCAGAATCACTTTGTCGACCGTAGATCAGCCACTAAATGCAATAGGTGCCAATTTCTTAGGGTCATTTTACGGTCCATTATGCGACCGCATAATCATTTTGTGAGCCGCATATCCATCGGAGATCCGGCATGAGAAATTTCGGAGGGAGATTTTGCGGTGCGTTATGTGATCGCAAAACTGTTCCGTGGACCGCAGAACGGGTGCAGACTTGATCAGGCCAGCCCAATTTTGGGACCATTTTTGCGGTCCATTTTGCGGGTTGTAGACCTTATCTGCGGTGCACTCTACGACTACATAGTTGAGTTCGGAGGGTCCATTTTTATTTTTATAACCCGGCCCCATTTTTCTTTAAAGCCATTGGGGCTCGTTTAGAAGGCAAAAATCTAATATTTTAGAGAGAGGGGAAAGAAGCTAGAGAGAGAAGGAAGGGCATTAACATCTCCATACTTCAATTTCTTGATCAAGCCTTAGAAAATTCACAAGGAAAGCTTGCATAATTGTCTACTAAAGAGGTAAGGTTCTAGCCCCAGCTTTCAATTTCGAATTTGGGAAGAAGTTGGGCAATGGGGGGAGGGGGGAGGGTGTGATTCTTGGGTATGGGAGTCGTTCTTTGTGCATGCATGTACCGATGTAGGTGGTGGGGAGGTCATGGAACTAATATGGGTAAACTCTTGGTTTTGGATTTATTGTGAGGTGAAGGAAATCCACCATAGAAACTTTACAGTCGAATTTGTACACCTAGTGCTTGATGAAATGCATAGGTAGCTGAACCCATAAACCTCTCCCTAATTATGGTTCAACTTTGTCATGTCTCTAATTAGATTGAAGTCGCTAGGAGTTTTGGAATATTGTAGTAATTTAAGAAAAACTCAAGCGAGGTATGTTGGCTAAACTTCTCTCATAAGAATCAAATTTCGTGATGTTCTAGTAAGATTCAAGTATGATTGGCCCAAGTTCCTAATTCCCATGTTACGAGTCATTCCTAATATATTCATTTATTCCAAATAAGCATTGTGTCGGAAATTATATTATCAAAATATATTTCAATTGCTTCTATCACATTATGCTCGCCTTCGGGAGTGTGCTCAAGTATGGTTTATGTATTAAAATGTTATGATTTCAATTCGTGTTTCAAACGCAAGTTTGTTATGCTTAATTTGTGAAAGAAAACTCAATGTGCTTAGGACTCATATTGCTCATATACATATTTAAAGTCTTGATTCAAAATGCTCTTATTGTTGATAACCTATGATGATGCTTGAAAGTGAAAGAAGTGAATATGAGATATAAAATTTGGCTATCGTGCCAAGATTGAGAATTACACTTGTGGCCAATAGTGCCAATGAAATGAAGAGGATGTGTGAAAGACTATGAAATGAACTGTAACTCCTTTATATAATAAATGTTTTGGGAGTATTGTTTAGTCACCGAGGAAGCGTGGGTTGAAATAACCTAAACCCCAAAAGTACATGTGCATGTGTAGGAGTGGTTGAGGGGTAAAATCCTCGTATTGATGTGATGAGATTATTACCCTTAAATGGGATGAGATTGATGTGTTGAGATTATCCCCCTTAATTGGAATGAGATGATTGCTAGCGAAAAGTGATGTCGTTCCACACGACATTGTGGTAAGACTGCTTAGCCAATCGGGCTGAGATCGGACGCCATGCGGCGCACATGGTGGTGTTGTGATTGGATGTCTTTGGGTGAGATGGCTTAGCCGATCGGGCCGAGATCAGACTCCGTGCTAAAAATACGGTGGTGTATCAGTACTAAAGATCTCCCAACCTAAAAGTATTGACACTTTAATGTTGTTTAAGACTCTCATTGATTTCATGATTCTTACTCATTGCACTGTTACTCGTTCCATTGAGAGGGTGTTTAGTCTTACATACTAATACTATTCCATATGTACTAATGTTGATACCCAATTTTGCCCTCATATTTTATAAAATATTCTGTATAATTTCAAAATATCATTTTCGCATCATTACTCAATTTACAAGTCATATAAGTATTTTCTATAATTTTTCATAATTTTTAAATTTTTAAATGGATCTCCTTGCATTTAATTTGTTTAAATATTTATTAATTATATCTTTAAATTATTCTAGGGTGATTTAATTATCAAAATTATCATTTTATATCCCCATTCATTTTATAATATTTTATCTCACTTTTATATAATTCTATTTGCATTTTTCCTATTTTATCTATACTATTTAAAATAATATCCTATAAATAATCACATTTATTATATTATTTATGACAAAAATAGCATTTTTTATATTTTTATAATGTTGAGTTATTATTTTCAGACATTTGTACTGCATAAATAATATTTTTACAATTTATTATGGGTTTTAATAATTTTATTTTTATTAATTTTAGGTGTTTTAAAGCTAGCCCAAAAATGGCCAAATTTACGGACCATTCTAACGGCCCAAACGCTCAAAACCTCTGGCTGAGTCTTTTAGCCCAAACCAAACGACCCTTTTATTAAATCCGGTTGTGACCCGTTCCAATTGACCTGCCCCACTCTTTCTTTTAATCTTGGTTGTTGATCTTAGAGATCAATGGCCCATAATCTATATCCCCTTTTTAATTAACCCTCACCAAAACCCTAACCTCATTTCACCTGTCCGCCGCCCCCAGATTCTCTCGAACCTTCTCCTCTCCTCACAAACCCTAGCCGCCGTCTCCAACTCTTCTCCGAATCCAATCCATTCATGGATTCTTACCCTGATTTGCTTACCTTTTATAGATTATATCATTGTTACTTGCATAAATATGGTATTACTTAGTACTTGCCCGGTTTTGGCAAGTACCAATCTCCCAAATCAAGAGAAATCAGACGTACTCCTCAAGATTCAGATGGTTTCTCGTCTATATACGTCCATAGAAAGATTATACAGGTCCGATTTGGCAAGATTCTTCGGCCAATCTATGATTCCGGACAAAATTAAGGTTTGCATGATTTTTCTCCCAATTTGGTTCTTAGTCGATTCTGCATGATCTCCTTTCCTTATTTATGTTTGATTAATTGTGTTTCCTTGTTTGGATGTTTGATTCTGGCCACTATATAAACCCCTTCCCCGTCTCCCAAACGGACCTTAATAACTACTGTTATTCTGTCACTATCACTTGTCATATACTACTCTGGAACGTAATTTCTTGGCCGGCTGAAAGCCAAGGCCACCAGAATTCGATTATTGGACCTTTCTCAGTGTGAGAACTGTCCGGGGTTCATCTGAAACTCTTGGAAACTCTGACGCACTGCGATTCTTGGGTTCTACTTCTCATTTTGCCACTAACAATTGACATACTGTTGAAATTATTCTTCTTGTTTACTTGTTTGTCAATTAGTAAAGTAAATCCTTTAACCCTCACAGTTTCATTTTTTGTTCGTGTTTATGAACTCTTATGAACCAATGTGTTACCATGCTACCTCTGTTTACTGTCCTATTTCTTTGAAGTTATTTTGTGATTCTAAACTTCTTCTAACACTAGAACTTGCCTAGTTTGTTAACCCTGATCCTGGATCCCTTATGCATGTTTAGCTTACTATTCTATGTGTTTCTGGGTACTTATGACTACTATCTGCATGAGCCTATCTCTCTTCCTTACTCGAGATTCTTATGAGAAACCAGCTTGTTGCCCTAAATGTGTTCAGATGCATTGCTTCAACTAGGTCATTCATGTATAGCCAGTTAACTTCCTCAATGATCATGTAATTTCTAAATGTCATTTCTGCTTGATCCTTTAAGACAAGTATCACATGTTTTCTGTAACTCTAATATGTGCTCTTTGACCTGCTTAATTATGTATTTCTAAATATTGCCCAATACATTCTAGGGTGAATCCCAATGTAGCCTCTTCTTGCATATGATCAATTGGCACTAAGCTTGATAATTACCTATCTTGTTAAACTAAGGTTGATATTTTCATGAATTCTAATGTCTGCTTGTGCTTTTAATCTAGAATTAACATATTCTTATACATACTATGAGTTCTTTAGAATCTTATACTGCAATTAAGTTTCATATTCAACTAAGTATGTTTAACAAATTGTTCTACTAGTATATTGTGTAAAATCATTATATAAAGATTGCACTCCACCTTCTTCTTGTCTATGATTCTTCTAAGCTGCCATCTGGAATTCTTTGGGTTGGTTTTACTTTGAAACACTATTTGCAACAGTTTGTTAGCTTAGGATATGTAGTTATTTCAGTTATAAGAACTAAGTGTTTAAGTTATTTTATGAGTAGTTATGTTTGGTATCCATTAGCTTATTTACTTCGATCGTTTGAGCCTGGTATGTTGGACTTGCCTTTGGTATTGGGGGTTTGAAGTACACTATCTGCACCTGGAGTTTGGGCCTGCTGTTCACATGAAGTTCTAAGCTGACTTGAAGGCCCAGATGTGTACTTGGTTATTCTATATTTGTATTTGGACCTATAATTATTCAATGTGGTATGTAATAACTTGTGAAACTTAATGATGGTGAAATTAGTGAAAGAAGGAGGCTGGGGTATTCTAATGCTTGCATGAATGGGTAGAAAACTTGTCCATAGGGTTTAATTGCTTTGTTTGCTATTTGTCTGACGTGCTTAGAAATCATGCCTATAGGAACCCATGCACTTCACTTGCTTAACATGTTCTATTCGTGTACATTGTTAGAAAGCGTGCCTATAATAATCTAAGTTCTTCACTTGTTCACATACTCCACTTCTATACTCTACTAGATAGTATGCCTATAGGATTAAAACATCATTGGTTATTTGCTCAATATGCTCTATTGCTATGTGTTAGATATCATGCCTATAAGATCGCGTCAAGTAATAAAAACCTGCTCTTATTGTTATTCATCTAGATACCATGTCTATAGGGTCTTAATTGATTAATTAAATATTCGTTCTTGCTGTTATGCCCGCCTAGGAAATATACTTATAGGGATAAATTATTACAACAATCATTTTCAATTGTCAAGCGTTAGAAATCCTACCTATAGGATGCTAGTACTCGTTTTAAGACAACATGATCAAGATCGTTAACCCTGGGGTTTTGAACAGTCTTACTGCCTCCTTGCATGAATAATCTAGATGTCATGCCTATAGGTTTGTAATACCTTTAATCTGCAAATCTGTTAGCTTAAAAGTTGTAACGCTGCCTGCACACTACAAGAAATCAGAATTACGTAGAAATCATGCCTATAGGATTCAAAGACTATAATGCTTCTTAACTTTGAAATTGTCTACTGCCTAATCTGCCGTGTGCGTTCTCTATTTATGTGTGGGGGTTAATTTGAGCCTTTTATTGCATTCATGTGAAGTCCTATATGTTTTGAATGTGCGCTAGTTTTATCATTTTTTGAGCATCCTAAGTAGAGTCTGGAACCACCCAATAGTAGGCCCAGAGCCTCATGGACCATAGGCATGGGACAGGTAGTGCACGCATATGACGCGACCTAGAATTGAATTAGAGCGCCTTTAAGTAAACAACTTTAATATAGTAATCGGGTAGCAGGAGATGATAGTCTGTGCCTGCTGAATAATATGAGCAACCCCTACCTGAAGGGAGTTGCGAAGTATTATTTATGTTGTACGGGGTGATCCTTTAGGCTAAAAACTTAGGACCCCCCCCCCCCCCCCCTTTATATGTTTGCTATTCACACTTAGTCATTAAATATAGAGCAATGCAGTTGTATTCTGTAACTTCTAATGACTTGTACTGATTATTTATATAGTTTAATTATTGTGCTATTTTCTTTAGACTCGTTTATATTACAATAGAACCTTTAAATTCCATGTCTTCCTTCACTTATATGATCACTTAGCTTAATTATAAATCAATAATCCACATAGTGTAAACTTCGGTCAGAACCCACAGTTGTGGCTCTTGAAGAGTGCCTAACACCTTCTCTTTGAGGTAAGTTGAGCCCTTACCCGTCTTTGGTAACACAGACTAGTTAAAACAGAGTTATTTGCAAATAGGTTGCCTAACGCACCTTAAAAATAGTTAGGTGGAGACTCTCCTCTTTTAATACCCATCTAAAAGAGTTGTCACATGTCGAAAACCGTTTTCGCGAGGAAACAGGGCGCGACAGCATGGCAACCCTGCCGGGGATGTTGACTTAGGCTCTTACCATGATGAAGTTGACTTATGTAGATTATTGAATGACATGTATATATGTTCCCTTATTTCCTTTATTTGTTTAAATTGCTATGACATGTACATCCCTTCCCTTATTTCCTTTATTTGTTTAAGTTGCTATGACATGCACATTCCTTCATCTACAGATGGGCCCGACCTAGTTTGATGTATAATTCTAAGTGCTAGACATATCCGCCACCGACAACCTATTGTTGGGACGACCATGGATACACGCAGCTGGGGCAGTCGCTTCTACTCTGCACCAGGTTGTGAAGTTGGAGTGGAATCATCAAGAGGTGATCATTCATGGAAATGGAAGCAACCCTATTTACACCAACCAGACCGTGCCAGTCATCGAAAATATGAGGAAATTGGGAAGAGAAACATACCACCGCATTGAGCGGGTAAATGCAATTGAGAAGGATCAATGGTGGAGTAATAAGATAGAAAGCATATTGATGTGGTTAGGATATGAATCAGGCAAGGGTCTTGGATGAAAGCTTCAGGGGATCACAGAACCCATACGGCCACAATATCATGGCACAACCTTTGGTCTCGGGTATGAATATACTGTGCAAGAATACAAGGATTGGACACCGCCGTGGCGTACCGATTACTTTCCGCTAAAACAACCCATATCACCGTTGCACCAGACATTCTGTCAGACTGACGTGATATAGGGATCCGAAGAAGACGAGATTTTGGCCGGTGTGAGGAAGTTGTTTCTGGACGAGGAAAATATGGAATGTAGTGCAATTTTAGAGGAGGAGGAGGAAGACCTTACCATTCAGACAGTGGGAGAAGGAGCCATTCTCAAGAACTAGACTGTTGCACCATCCCGGGCTCGCCGAGTACCTGGATAGCCTTGGCAAAATTAGCATGATTTATGTTTAAAATCATTTTTTGGGGATTTAAGACATTTTCAGTGCTTTGTTTTGAAATAATTACTCGAGCCATCAAGTCGTACTTGTTCACAATTTTATGTTTTATTAATGCATTATTGCTTTTCATTTATTTATTATTATCTTTCTACATTCTTTTCAGTGTAATTATTACATATTCTGATGAACCTACGACTGTGACATGTAATAAGACAACACAACATAAGGAAAGTGATTCGAAAGATTTTGAAGACGACATAATACCTGAGGAAATTCTCAAATAAGTAGAGAACTTTGAGAATAAACCAAAGTCCAATTTGGAGGAAACTGAGGCAGTTAACTTAGGAGATTCTGAAACGGTCAAGGAAACTCGCATAAGCATTCATCTATCACCGTCAGAGAGGGAAGAGTACATCAATTTTATAAAGGAATATGTGTATACTTTTACATGGTCCTACGATGACATGGCTGGGTTAAGCATATTCATAGTAGCTCACAAGCTACCTACCAACCCCATATGTCCGCCGGTAAAATAGAAGCTCAGGAAATTCAAGCCAGACATGAGTCTGAAAATAAATGAAGAGGTTACCAAGCAAATCAAAGCCAAGGTCCTTCGAGTGGTCGAATACCAAACCTGGTTAGCCAGCATTGTGCCGGTTTCGAAGAAGGATGGGAAAGTTAGGGTGTGTGTTGACTATCGAGATCTGAATAGAGCAAGTCCTAAGGATGATTTCCCATTGCCCAACATACACATACTAATCGAAAACTGCGCCAATCATGAACTCCAATCCTTTGTGGATTGCTTCACAGGATACCACAAGATTTGGATGGACGAAGAGCACGCCGAAAAGACTGGCTTTATCACGTCATGAGGGATATATTGTTACAAAATGATGCCATTTGGTTTGAAGAATGCTGGAGCCACCTACACGAGGGCCATGATGACTCTTTTCTATGATATAATACACAAAGAGATAGAGGTATACATAGATAATGTTATCATCAAATCTAAGAGAAGTTTAGATCACATAGCAGACCTGAGGAAGGTTTTCGACCGACTTCAAAAATATAATTTGAAGTTGAACTTGGAAAATGTGCCTTTAGAGTCCCTGCTGGGAAGTTGTTGGGTTTCATCGCCAGTCTCCACGGTATTGTGTTAGACCCATAAAAATCAAATTTATTCAAGACTTGCCACCGCCAAGAAACATGAAGGATGTGATGAGTTTTCTGAGACGCCTCAATTATAACAGCTGTTTTAAAGCACAATCATCGGTCATATGTGAGCTGATCTTCAAGATGCTAAGGAAAGATGCTGCGACAAGCTGGACCGAAGAATGTCAGAAGGCTTTCGACAAAATCAAGGAGTACTTGTCTAAACCGCCCATGTTAGTCCCGCTAGAGCCAGGAAGACCTCTGCTGCTATATCTGTCAGTGTTAGATGGAGCCTTTGGTTACGTTATGGGGCAACATGATGAAATCGGGAGGAAAGAGCAAGCGATAAACTATCTGAGTAAGAAGTTCACACCTTACAGGTAAGTTAGCAAAGTGGCAGATATTGCTCAGTGAGTTCTACATCATCTATGTGACTCAGAAAGCAGTCAAGGGGCAAGCATTGGCTGATCACTTGGCAGAGAACCCCGTAGACGGAGAATACGAACCATTAAAGACATGTTTTCCCGACGAGGAAGTGTCATTTGTAGGAGAACATATTGCCGAGATATATGATGGTTTGAGGATGTTTTTTGACACAGCGACTAACTTCAAGGGAGTGGGCATCAGAGCTGTTTAAGTGTCAGAAACTGATCAACATTATCCGGTATCTGCAAAACTCAGGTTCTCGTGCACCAACAATATGACAGAATTTGAGGCCTGTATCTTGGGACTCAGATTGGCCATCGACATGAATGTTCAGGAGTTGCTGGTAATCAGAGATTCAGATCTATTGGTACACCAAGTACTCGAGAATGGGCTGCCAAGAACACTACAATATTTCCATACTTGCATTGTGTACAAGAGTTGATCAAGAGGGTCACAAAGATAGAATTCAAACATATTCCAAGGATTCAGAATGAGTTCGCAGATGCATTGCCAACCTTCTCTACCATGATACAACATCCAGACAAGAATTTTATCGATCCTATCCCGATAGAGATTCGTAAACATCCAGCTTATTGCGCTCATGTTGAAGAGGAGTTTGATGGAAATCTATGGTTTCACGATATCAAGGAGTATTTGGAGAAAGGAGAATACCCAGAAAATTCCACACACACTCAGAAGCGCACGATTCAAGGTTGGCCAACCACTTCTTTTAGAGTTGAGGAATTCTGTATAGAAGGACTCTTAATTTGGGATTTCTGCGATGTGTCGATGCCAAGGAGGCATCTAGATTGCTCGAAGAAATACACGCCAGAACCTGTAGACCTCACATGAACAGGTTCGTTCTGGCCAAGAAGATATTAAGGACAAAGTATTTTTGGATGACTATGGAGATAGACTGCATCAAATTTGTTCAAAAGTGTCGTCAATGCCAGATACATGCTGATATGATACGAGTGCCGCCCAACAAACTCAATGCAACAAGTTCACCTTGGCCCTTCTCTGCTTTGGGAATGGATGTCGTCGGACCAATTGAGCCAGCTGCCTCAAATGGGCATAGGTTCATTTTGGTGGATATAGATTACTTCACAAAATAGGTTGAAGCCGCTTCCTATAGGACTATGACTAAGAAGGTTGTAGCAGATTTCATCCGAGATCGTATTGTTTGTCGATTTGGAGTACCTGAGTCAATCTTTACTGATAATGCTGCCAATCTCTATAGTGATCTGATGAAAGCTATGTGTGAAACATTCAAGATCAAGCATCGCAATTCTACAGCATACAAGTGGCAGATGAATGGAGTTGTAGAAGCCGCCAACAAGAATATCAAGAAGATATTGAGGAAGATGGTGGACAACTACAAGCAATGGCATGAGAAGCTACCATTTTCTTTGCTCGGGTACCGCACCACAGTTTGTACGTCAACTGGGGAAACCCCTATCTACTGGTCGATCGTACTGAATCCGTTATACTCGCCGAAGTGGAGATTCCTTCCCTAAGAGTCATACAAGAGGCCGAGCTCAGCGACGTAGAATAGATACGGAGCAAGTATGAACAACTGTCTCTCACTGACGGCAAGAGGATGAATGCAGTATATCATGGTCAACTCTACCATAATAGAATGGCAAGGGCTTTCAATAAAAAGGTTAGACCGAGGCAACTCACACCGGGTCAATTGGTGGTGAAACGAATCTTCCCGTATCAGGACGAAGCAAAAGGGAAATTCTCACTAGCTAGCAAGAACTTTACATGGTTTATCGAGTGATGATAGGATGAGCGCTTATACTCACATAGATGGATGGATAAATATGGCCAAAACCTATTAATTCAGATACAATCAAGAGATATCACGTTTAAGATTATGTTTGCACCTTCTATTTGATATAACCTGAACTATGCTTAATCTGGTTCCCATTTAAGAGGGGATACATAGGCAGCCTTGTGGGCTCGGTCACATCATAATAAAATCTTCATTCCCCTCTATGGCCAGAAACTGGGGCAAGATTTCGAGCTTGTCAATCTCATAACGTCAAGGATCGCCAAAAAGTGCATTGCTGGAAGTATGTATTTCAACTTGGGAAAACTTTTGAGTCGGGTCCTCAAAATTCTGAGTGAGGAGGTTGCAATGTCTCAAAGTGTGTCATAGTCTCCGATTCGACAAAATTATTTGTTTTATGCATCATCACATATTTTGAACAGCTGCAATTTTATAAATAATTATCACAAATGCATAGTTTTTCGAAAATCTCATTTTTTTGTACTAGCCAGATGTTACCCAGGGTGACTCGAACAAGGCATCAAGACAAGGAACAAATGCGAAATGAGGAGTCAAAGCCATGGACCAACCTTCCCCCAAAAAATCACGATTTGTCTTTGGATGTAGGCACAATGGACATAACAAGCATGTCCACAAATACATAACAAGAATGTTGTCTTAACTGACATAATTCACCAAGCACAAATGTGTCAATCTAAGGACCACTTCCCCTATCACATTTAATCGTTGCTTTTTTTTGCATAGGGATAAGCGCTACCCTCATCATCGCATAAGGCTAAACACTGCCATTCTCTGCATAGGGCTAAGCACTAACCTCATTCATTGGATGAGGCTAAGCATTGCCTCCACTACTGCATAAGGCTAAGCACTACATTTTCTTGCATGAGACTAAGCATTTTCTCCATTACATTGCATGAGGCTAAGCACTGCCTCCATTACTGCACAAGGCTAAACGTTGCCTTCCCTTGCATGAGACTAAGCACTATCTCCATTACATTGCATGAGGCTAAGCATTGCCCCCATTACTGCATAAGGCTAAATATTGCCTTTCCTCACATGAGACTAAGCATTGTCTCCATTACATTGCATGAGGCTAAGCATTGCCTCCAGTATCACATAAGGCTAAGAACTTCCTCCCTTTGCATGAGACTAAACACTGTCTCTGTTACATCTGCATGAGGCTAAGTATTGCCTCTATTATTGCATAAGGCTAAACGCTGCCTTTCTCTACATAGGGCTAAGCACTGCCCTCATCACATACAAGGCTAAGCACTGCCTTATTTTGTTCTCGCATATGATATATCATATGTTCCCTCTATTAAATGATCAATATAATCGCATCTTTGCATTTCATGAGATGAACATTGCCAATTGTCTGAAGGCATCTTAGTCTGAAGGCATCATCCTCGTAAACCGAAGATATCATGCCATGGCCAGAGGATCTCTGTCGAAACTGCATATCATTATTCAAAGGCGTCATATTCCAGAGGCACCATCCTCATGGCCCGAGGACCCCATTCCATGGCCTACGAATCCCTTATTATACGCTTCATGGCCCATGACGTCATGGTCTAAAATCATCATCCTTATCGTCCAAAGACAACTCTCATAGTCCATGACGTCATGGTCCAGAGGCACCATCCTCATGGCCCGAGGACCCCATTCAATGGCCTACGAATCCCTTATTATACGCTTCATGGCCCATGACGTCATGGTCTAAAGACATCATTCTCATCGTCCAAAGACAACTCTCATAGTCCTAAGGGAATTTGCATCATGTCAAAATTTCTGCAATACCCATATGTATTTGCGTGCATCATGTTTTAAGTTTTTCAGGTAACTCGGGAGGTAACCGTTCTACAAACGGGAGCAATTCTCACTCCGGTTTCCGTTCACAATGTTCACATCCTTTGATTATCTCAAATGTAACCAATAATCAACAATTGTTTACTCTTCGTCCCGTAATCGTCCAAACATTTTTCCCAAATATTCGTAACATTCAAATTCGTATTATAGCTCCATCCGAAATTATCTATTACTCATGACACCATCTTATACAAAAGATCTTTCCTCGAAACATATAACCATTCTTATAATAACTCCATCGATTTTGTTCGACGTTGGATCCAGAACTACACGGCCTAATTCCCGTAACACCAGGGATATGTAGGCAACTCAGGAACCAGGGTTCGGCCCCATTTTTCAAAAAGAAAAAACATCATCCTCACTCATTTCGGACAAAATTGGTCATCATTTTCTTTACCCGACAACTCTTTCATCATTCCCGGGTAAAGAGGGGCAGCTGTTGATACCCAATTATTTCCTCATATTTTATAAAATATTCTATATACTTCCAAAATATTATTTTTGCATCATTACTCAATTTACAAGAGTCATATAAGTATTTTCTATAAAATTCCATAATTTGTAACGTTTTAAATCGATTTCCTTGCATTTAATTTGTTTAAACATTAATTAATTATCTCTTTAAATTATTATAGGGTGATTTAATTATCCAAATTTATCAGTTTAAACTCCCATGCATTTTATAATATTTCATCTCATTTTTATATCATTATATTTGCATTTTTCCTATTTTATCTATACTTTTTACAATAATAGCCTACATCTTATAAATAATCACGTTATTATATCATTTATACCAAAAATAGCATTTTTATATTTTTATAGTGTTGAGTTATTATTTTTAGACATTGTTACTGCATAAATAATATTTTCACTATTTATTAGAGGTTTTAATAATTTTATTTTTATTAATTTCAGATGTTTTAAAGCTAGCCAAAAATAGGCCAAATTTACAAACCATTCTAACGGCCCAAACGCCCAAAACCTTTGGCCCAGTCCTTTAGCCCAAACCTAACCCCTTTATTAAATTCGGTCACGACCCATTTCTATTGACTCGCCCTACTCTTTCTTTTAATCTTGGTCGTTGATCTCAGAGATCAACGACCCATAAACTATATCCCCCCTTTTAATTAACCCTCACCCAAACCTTAACCTCATTTCACCCGTCCGTCGCCCCCAGATTCTCTCGAACCTTCTCCTCTCCTCACAAACCCTAGTTGTCGTCTCCAACTCTTCTCTGAATCCAATCCATTCATGGATTCTTACCCTGATTTGCTTACCTTTTATGGATTATATCATTGTTACTTGCATAAATATGGGATTACTTAGTACTTGCCCGTTTTGGCAAGTACTAATCTTACAAATCAAGAGAAATCAGACATACTCCTCAAGATTCAGACGGTTTTCGTCTATATACATCCATAGAAAATTCATACGGGTTCGAGTCGACATGATTCTTCGGCCAATCTGTGATACTGGGCAAAATTAGGGTTTGCCTGATTTTTCTCCTAATTTGGTTCTTAATCGATTCTGCATGCTCTTCTTTCCTTATTAGGTTTGATTAATTGTGTTTTCTTATTTGGATATTTGATTCTGCCCACTATATAAACCCCCCTTCCCCGTCTCCCTAATGGACCTTAACAACTACTAATATTCTCTCACTCTCACTTGTCCTATACTACTCTAGAACTTAATTTCTTGGTCGGTTGGAAGCTAAGGCTACCGGAATTCGATTATTGGACCTTTCTCAGTGTGAGCACTGCCCGGGGTTCATCTGAAACTCTTTGGAACTCTGACGCACAGAGATTCTTGGGTTCTACTGCTCATTTTTCCACTAACGATTGAGATACTTTTGAAATTGTTCTTCTTGTTTACTTGTTTGTCAATTAGTAACTAGTAAGTCCTTTGACCCTCGCAGTTTCATCTTTTGTTTGTGTTCATGAACTTTTGTGAACTAATGTGTTACCATGCTACCTCTGTTTACAGTCCTATTTCTTTGAAGTTATTTTGTGATTCTAAACTTCTTCTAACACTAGAACTTGCCTAGTTTGTTAACCCTGAACCTGGATTCCTTAAGCATGTTTAGCTTATTGTTCTATGTGTTTCTGAGAACTTATGCCTACTATCTGCTTGAGCCTATCTCCCTGCCTTACTCGAGATTCTTGTGAGAAACTAGTTTGTTGCCCTAAATGTGTTCAGATGCATTGCTTCTACTAGGTCATTCATGTGTATCCCGTTAACTTCCTCAATGATCATGTAATTTCTAAATGTCATTACTGCATGTACCTCTAAAATAAATATGACATGTTTTTGGTAACTCTAATATGTGCTCTTTGAACTGCTCAATTTTGTGTTTTTAAGTGTTTTCCAAGACTTTCTAGGGTGAATCCCAATGTTTAGCCTCTTCTTGCATATGGTCAACTGACACTAAGCTTGATAATTACCTATCTTGTTAACCTAGGGTTGATATTTTCATGAATTCTGATGTCTACTTGTCATGTTAACCTAGAATTAACATGCTCTTCTACCTACTATGAGCTCTTTAGAATCTCATGCTACAGTTATGTTTCATTCAACTAATTATGTTCACCAAATTGTGATACTAGTATGTTGTGTAAAATCCTCATATGAAGATTGCACTCTACTTCTTCTTGTCTATAATTCTACTAAGCTGCCATCTGGAACTCTTTGGGTTGGTTTTACTTTGAAACATTGTTTGCAGCAGTTTGCTAGCTTAGGATATCCTACCTTGTCATTGTTAATCTTGTTTTTTTCTGAAATTACTCGATCATATGTGTCTTTGACACCTTTCAACTTAGCATGGCCCTGATTATTAGTTGAAACTGTAGTTATTTCAGTTGTATGAACTAAGTATTTAAGTTATTCTATGAGTAGTTATGTTTGGTATCCATTAGCTTAATTTCTTCAGTCGTTTGAGCCTGATATGTTGGGCCTGCCTTTGGTATTAGGGGTTTGAAGTACACTACATGTACCTGGAGTTTGGGCCTGTTGTCCGCATGAAGTTCTAAGCCTACTTGACGTCCCAGATGTGTTACTGGGTTATTATATATTTGTATATGGACCTATAATTATTCAATGTGGTATATAATAACTTGTAAAACTGAATGATGGGGAAATTAGTGAAAGATGGGGGTTGGGGTATTCTAATGCTTGCATGAATAGGTAGAAAACCTGTCCATAGGGTTTAATTTCTTTGTTTGCTATTTGTCTTACGTTCTTAGAAATCATGCCTATAGGAACCCAAGAACTTCACTTGCTTAACATGTTCTATTCTTGTACAATGTTAGAAAGCATGCCTATAAAAATCTAAATGCCTCACTTGTTCACATGCTCCACTTCTATACGCTACTAGATAGTATGCCTATAGGATTCAAACATCATTGGTTATTTTCTCAATTTGCTCTATTGCTATGTGTTAGATATCATGCCTATAGGATCGCGTATAGTAATAAAGACCTACTCTTATTGCTATTCATCTAGATACCATGTCTATAGTGCCTTAATTGATTAATTAAATTATTGTTGTAGTTGTTCTGCCCGCCTAGGAAATATACTTATAGGGATAAAGTATTACAAAAATCAATTTCAATTGTCAACCGTTAGTAATCCTACCTAAAGGATGATTTTACTCATGTTAAGGCAGCATGATCAACATCGTTAACGCTAGGGTTTTGGACAATCTTACTGCCTCCTTGCACTAATAATATAGATGTCATGCCTAGAGGTTTGTAATACCTTTAATCTGCAAATATGTTAGCTTAAAAGTTGTAACACTGCCATCACACTACAGGAAATCAGAATTACCTAAAAATCATGCATATAGGATTTAACGACTATAATGCTTCTTAACTCTGAAACTGTCTACTGCCTAATCTGCCACGTGCGTTATCTGTTTATGCGTAAGGGTTAATTTGAGCTTTTTATTGCACTCATTTGAAGTCCTATATATTTTGAATGTGCGCTAGTTTTATCATTTTTCTGAGCATCCTAAGTAGAGTCTAGAACTACCCAATAGTAGGTCCAAAGCCTTCTAGACCATAGGCATGGGACGAGTAGTGCATGCATAGGATGCGACCTAGAATTGAATTAGAGTTCCTTTAAGTAAACAACTTTACCATAGTAATCGAGTAGCAAGAGATGATACTATGTGCCTGCAGAATAATATGAGCAACCTCTACCTTAAGGGAGTTGCGAAATATTATTTATGTTGCACCGGGTGATCCTTTAGGCAACAAAACTTAGGACCTCCCCCCCCCCCATATGTTTGTTGTTCACACTTAGTCATCAAATATAGACCAACGCAGTTGTATCCTGTAACTTCTAAAGACTTGTACTGATTATTTATATAGTTTAATTCTTGTGTTATTTTTATTACACTTATTTATATTACAATAGAACCTTTAAATTACATGTCTTCCTTCACTTATATGATCACATAGCTTAATTATAATTTAATAATCTACATAGTGTAAACTTCAGTCGGGACCCATAATTGTGGACCTCGACGAGTGCCTAACAGCTTCTCTTTGAGGTAATTTGAGCCCTTGCCCGTCTTTAGTAACATGGGCTAGTTAAAAAATAGTTATTTGCAAATAGCTGCACTAACGCACCTTAAAAATCTTTAGGTAGCGACTCTCCTCTTTTAATACCCATCTAAAAGAGTTGTCACATGTCAAAACCTACTTTCGTGAGGAAACGGAGTGCGACAACTAATGTCCCTTTTGTCAGGGGCGCTGCATCTTTAATGGATGCAGGTGGTTCTATAGAATGTGGAATCGATTGATGATAGTGGCACACCCTTTTCTCAGCTGACTTGGTGAGCCCCACTCCATACTGCGGTCTTGTATCTTTTGTTCCATATGTATAGTATTTTGAGGTCTTGCCAGCAACTTGCTGTCTGAACCATTATATTACTCTTGTGTATCCATTAGAGGCTCCGTAGACATAGTGTGGGTTGTATCTTGGTTTTGGAAAGTCAAACTAGAAATGTTGTATTTGTATCACATGTTCCCACTTCTAAACTATGAATGTGTAGAATATTTTTGGAAGTTGTAAATGAAGTAACTAATGGTAATGAAATTTGTGTTGTTCTTAAAATCCTCTCATTATCTAATGAATGGTATGCATCTTCACTTTATTCATGGGTAAGGTCGGGTAGAAGGCATTGATGTAGGCTTGCTTGACTGGGATATC